>JAODAL010004564.1:0-154857 GCA_025379985.1 Phyllomedusa bahiana | reverse complement strand
AAGTGAGCCAAACCTATTAAAAAAATAGTAGATTAGGGGCAGCAAAGTTACTGTAGGTAGAAGCCTTTTCTGAAGCCATCATTTTTCAGGATGCCTTTGACAATTTCAAAAGGGAGTAAGAACATAAGAGTTTGGTTGATCTCAGGAGGGGGGGGGGGGTTGTTATGTATGTGAATATGTTGGATTAGTGAGTATGGTGGAAGAAATCTTGGACCTGGTTGTGTAAGGAACAAACAAGAGGAAATCAAAAGAGCTCTTGTGAGTATCAGAGATTATGTGAGTAAAGGTAATGGGGGATTAGGTCAGAGATGTATGGGACGGAACAGGTTATGGACAGCCTTGCATCATGCCATTGTTTATATTATAAACACCATTATAATATTATATTATACAATATGTATTATATAGTTATATATACAGTACCTTGTGAAAGTATTCGGCTCCCTTGAACTTTGCAACCTTTTGCCACATTTCAGGCTTCAAACATAAAGATATAAAATTTAAAAAAATTTGTGAAGAATCAACAAGTATGACACAATTATGAAGTGGATTGAAATTTATTGAATTTATTAATCTTTTGCAAAAAATATATTATTCGGCCCCTTTACTTTCAGTGCAGCAAACTCACTCCAGAAGTTCAGTGAGGATCTCTGAATGATCCAATGTTGTCCTAAGTGACTGATGATGATAAATATAATCCCCCTGTGTGTAATCAAGTCTCCGTATAAAATGCACCCCGCTCTGTGATGTCTCAGGGTTCTGTTTAAAGCGCAGAGAGCACCATGAAGACCAAGGAACACACCAGGCAGGTCCGTGATACGGTTGTGGAGAAGATTAAAGCCGGATTTGGATACAAAAAAATTTCCTAAACGTTAAACTTTATTTTTGTTACACCCATACTATTGATCCATGGCTAACGAAAATAAAGAAATAAACATGATTTTATTGAATTAATATTTTTTTTTCTTTACCCCCATATTATTGACATTTTTATACACATCGGGACAAAATTCTGTAGTCTTATCATTTGATTTCGGCCATGTACAGTTTTATTCCAGGGTTGCATTAGAAAACCCATAAGAGTGTCGCTCACACTCCCCTTGGTCCAAATAACCGCGCCTCTTTAAGTTAGCCAATCACAACAGAGCTCACTCTGCATTTCTTTTCCCATAGAATCTATGAAAGTAGCTCGCGCTCTGGATTGGCCGGGATAGCCAAGCCCCCGTAGTCCCAACCAATCAGCTCTTTTCTGCATTTTTACTGTATTTTGATGTCCCGCCTTTGCATTTGATTGGTCCATACTTCTCCCTAGGGTTTTTAATGGTTTACTGTCGCTGCTATTATGATTGGCCGGGTTCTGCCGACCAAAGAGAAGAGCTTTAACAATTTTTATTACTGTATTTACCGGCAATTCTCTATATCCCAATTCCTTATGTTGCGCCGGTCCTCGGCGACAAAAATGCGTTGTTCAGGATTAAATTGTTTATGTTTATAGAAGGTTTCAGCTCTTTTTCAGAGAAATTTTACACTTAATAAAAATGATTTTTTTTATCATATTCCATGCCGCACGGCGTGAGGCCCCGAGATTTAATTACCCTGATTCCCCATAGACTACAATGGGACAAGTAGCTCGCTCTCTGTTTGGGCCGAGATAGCCAAGCCCCCGCTAGTTCAACCAATCGGCTCTTTTCTCCCTTTTTACTGTTTTTTTGAACTGTCCCCCCTTTTGATTTTGATTGGTCAATAGTTCTCCATAGGTTTTAATGGTCCACTGTCGCTTCTATTCTGATTGGCCAGGATTGCCAAGCCCCCCGTAGCTCAACCAATCAGCTCTTTTCTGCATTTTTACTGTATTTTGAACTGTCCCGCCTTTGATTTTGATTGGTCAATAGTTCTCCATAGGTTTTAATGGTCCACTGTCGCTCCTATTCTGATTGGCCAGGCTTGCCAAGCCCCCTCTAGCTCAAAAATCAGCTCTTTTCTGCATTTTTACTGTTTTTTGAACTGTCCCCCCTTTTGATTTTGAATTGGTCAATAGTTCTCCATAGGTTTTAATGGTTCACTGTCGCTCCTGTTTGATTGGCGGGGTTTATGCCGACCAATGAGAATAGCTTACAGAATTTGAATTACTGTATTTCCCGGCAATTTCCAAGAACCTAATTCCTGACGTAGCGTCGTTCTAGATTTTTGGAAAGTGATTTTTTTTTTATTTTTTATTTTTTTAAAGGTTTGAGCTCTTTTTCGAGAATGTTTTATGCCTTTATAAAGGCGATTTTTTTGGAATCATTCCCCATGCCACACGGAGCTGAGCGCCGAGATTTCTGTTGCGATCTTCTATGTTTCCTCTCATGTTCCGTTATCGCTTCACTTCGCCTCCGCCGGATCATTTAGACCAGAATCAACCAGGTCTGCCTGTCGGAGCTGCCGAGCGCTGCATTGCGCCGCACTTTGCCGACTCGCGATCGTACATACATCCCTGCGTCCGACAGGGCATTCGAGCCGGTGAGGCGCAGGTTACGCCAGAAAACAGGCGTAAATGCCGTTCATACATGTCGCCCGATATGTTTGGCATAAAAGCAACACAGCTCATCACCCTGAAGACACCATCCCCACTGTCACACATGGTGGTGGCAGCATCATGATTTGGGCTTTTCTACAGCAGGGACAGGGGAGATGGTTAAAATTGATGGGAAGATGGATGGAGCCAAATACAGGACCATTCTGGAAGAAAACCTGTTGGAGTCTTCAAAAGACCTGAGACTGGGATGGAGATTTATCTTCCAATAAAACAATGATCCCAAACATAAAGCAAAATCTACAATGGAATGGTTCACAAATAAACATCTCCAGGTGTTAGAATGGCCAAGTCAAAGTCCAGACCTGAATCCAATTGAGAATTGTGGAAAGAGATGAAAACTGCTGTTCACAAATTCTCTCCATCCAAACCTCACTGAGCTCCAGTGTTTTCCAAGGAAGAATGGGCAAGAATTTCAGTCTCTCGATGTGAAAAATTGATAGAGACCTACCCCAAGCGACTTGCAGCTGTAATCGCAGCAAAAGGTGGCACTACAAAGTATTAACTTAAGGGGACCGAATAATTTTGCACGCCCCACTTTTCAGTTTTTTATTTTTTACAAAAGTTTAAAATATCCAATAAATTTCGTTCCACTTCACAATTGTGTCCCACTTGTTGTTGATTCTTCACAAAAAAAATTTATTTGAAATGTGGCAAAAGGTTGAAAAGTTCAAAGGGGCCGAATACTTTCGCAAGGCACTGTGTATTATAATATATTATATATTATAGTTTGCTATGCAATGGATAGCCAGTTGAGGTATACACTGTTGGATAATTTGCTTCCCATGAAAATGCCCTTAGTGTGTGCAATATGTATATGTTAAAAGGGAAAACTAAATAGTGAGCCCTATAAGGGTTGCTATAAATGATGATGATTTCTGTACAGCATGGCGGAATACACTGGCGCTATTTGAGCAAGAGAATAAATAAACCATTAAAAACCCATAAGGTAAAGAAGAGGTTAATAAATGTATTAAGTGTAAACCTCCTACCAACAACTCCTCCCTCCCACCACCTTGGAGGCATGGTTGGATATGGGAATAGTGGGTTGGGGGCATATGGTAGGGGGCATTAGTATGGCTTATCTTTTTCTTTGTCTATTGTATTACTTGCATAGGAAAAAATGTAAATCTTCATGGCAATAAATTGTCAGCATAAGATTACAGTAGCAAGAATGGTTAAGATTTTCTATCCAAAACAATGGCACTTTAGAGGCGTACACTGCCGATCAGCAAATCCACCTCTCCCTTATCTCCACTTGTGGTCTTTAATTGTGTTAGGGGTATTATTAATATGGAATATGCATTCATTTCACACTTTTTATAAAGCTCTATTCAAAAGCCATTGAACAATATAAAATCTGAAAAAGGAAATTTAATCTACTTTAATGCTGCTTTTCTGGGGCTCAACAATTATAATGAGTGTCTGTGGCTCCATATGTTTACTGTGTTATTTGTACTATACCACAACCAGGACGGCTAACAAATGATGCCTAATTCCCCTTTAGAATAATAGGGCGCTGCATAGGGCTGAGTGTTCAATCTTTGTATTTCAGCATTTATGTTCTGTTAGCTGACTTCTTTCATTGCGAGTTTGTTGTTATGGCCATTAATCACTGTTAACTTGCATTGAATGTTATGTATAAATAAGCTGACCCTGCTGTGCTTTTCTTCAAAGGAGAAGAATAGAAAGTGTTGTACTTAGAGTGAGTTCAGTAAATTAATTCACTGATAGATGTTTGTATGAACATCAGGAAAATACAGATATCAGGCAATAGATAGCTGATTGGAGTATAGGATGTTTAAAATGTACAATTAGAATACTGTAATTATGAGGTCACAACCTCCAAAGGGGCATTTCTAGTTCAAGTTTTTAGAGACATGTCTAGCAAGAATGAGGTATATCCAGACTCTGCTTTATGATTCCACAGGTTTTTTTTTGCACCTGAAAAATTGTAGACTTCTTATCCTTCTCTTTGGGGTAAGCTGCAGAAGTATTTAGACTATCAAGAGTTGTATTTAAATGGAATGTGTCATCAGAAAACGACCTACTGTTTAACTCATGTTTTTATGTTAAACACATTTTTTAAGATTTTTTTTTTATTTCCCATACCTATCAAGATTTTAAAAAAAATCCGGAAATCCTGCAATTTTCACTTTGGCCACTAGGTCTTACAATAGTCTGATACTTCCTGTTCTTTTAGAGAAAGCTTTTCAGCATCTCTCTTTCGCATGGGGGAGGATTAAATCAAAGGTGACACAAATGTGTTAAAATAAACACAGGCCCACAATGGGAGATGTCACAGCTCCCCCCTTTTCCCCGCAATTGATTTCTCCCCAGGTCACAGAGCATGCCTAGAAAACTCTCCTATAAAAGTTAATGGGTCTTGTCCTGTTCACAGGATCCTATGTCCATGAAGCTGCTTTAAATTAACTCTAAATGCTGGTAAAAGGGTTAGACAATAAATCTGTCTCCATAATCATATACAGAAAATCATATACAATAAAAAAAAAAATGCAGGTAAATTCCCTTTAACCCTATCCTGAGGTTTGTCGATGAGTCAAATATCACACTAGGGCCACACATGGGATATTTCTAAAAACAGCAGACTTCGGGGAATCAATGTTGAGTTGCATTTCCCTGTTAACATCTACTCTGCTTCAGTAACATTTAAAATCTGCCAAAAAAGTGAAATTTAGAAATTTCGACTCCACTTTGTTGACTTTTTTTAAAATGCCCTTAGTGGTTTTCTCAGTACAGACTTTTACAGGCATCTTGAGCTTTCTCTCTCTTACAACTTCAAATTCAGGAGCAGGTCTCTTATTCGCAGCGTTGACGTTGTCTTCCTTCACTAAAGAATGGTGTACATTCATCACACCCCTCTATGCCTTTTCCAGGTCCTCAATTCTAGGTTGTGAGCAGGGGGACGGGAGAGGAGTGTCGCAGACAGCTCTGCAGACCTCCTGCAATGGTCAGTTCTCATGTCTGGAGAGCGTTCATCTGCCTCCGGCTGCACAAAGAGCTTCAGTGTAACCAGAAACACCTGTTTGGGTTGTTATTTGGTTTGTAAACAGTATTTTACATACAGGCCCCCGAATATCATATAATGAGTGGACATCTTGGTCATTGTGTCTGGCAGAGAGTTATTTTATGTGTGTTATATAGGTGGGAGGGACAAGCCCTGAGGGAATTATAGGTGTGTGTTAAAATGCGGTCGGGGGCGCAGAGTGTATTATATGTGTGTTACTGGGTAGGGGGAGCAGAGTGTATTAAATATGTTTATTTATATGGGTGGCCGTGAGACAGAGATGTATTATGATGCGCTAATATGGGTGGGGAAGCAGAGTGTATTATATGTGTGTTATATGGGTGGGGGGGAGCAGGGTGTATTATATGTTGTTATATGGGTGGGGTAACAGAGTGTATTATATGTGTGTTATAGAATGGGTTGAGGGGAGCAAAGTGTTATTTGATGGTGTGTTAATATGGGTGGGGGGAGCAGAGTGTATTATATGTGTGTTTAATGGGTGGAGGGAGCAAAGGTGTATTAATATGTGTGTTATATGGTGAGTGGAAGCAGAGTGTATTATATGTGTGTTATACTGGGTGGAGGGAGCAAAAAGTGTATTTTATGTAGTGTTTTATATTGGGGTGGGGGGAGCAGCAGAGTGTATTATAAGGCTATGGGGTTTGTGTTATATAGGTGGGGGAACAGGTATATATAATATGTGAGTTGATCTGGGTTGGAGGAGTGAACTAGCATGCCCCAAATACTTCACATCAGTGATGTACCTGGGAGAGGAGTTTCACTTTTCAGTTCACACAGCCTTACGGGGGGAGTGAAGACAGTGGGCTGTGTTCCCACACAGAGGGGTTTGATACTAAATATCAGGCCAGACTAGTCACAGCAAAAGGGGACGTGACCCGACCTCAGGGCTGCCTGATTTAGCTCTAGACACTTAAAGATTATCTCATAGCTGCTATATTAAAAGATTTACGTACTGCAAACCTATTTCATAAGTGCTTATTTTTACTGTCCCCCATCATTACAGATATGATCTTTATAGAGAAAAAACCTCTTTAATGTGATATTTGACTTAACCAAAAACCTCAGAATAAGAGGAACATCAATGGGATTTTGGAGCCTCATTTTCAATACGGTATTATTTAGGTGCCATTACAGGTTTACGGACACCCTAAAACTTAATAAATACCCCTAAAAAGACACAGTATTGGAAATTACACCCCTTAAAGAATATATCCAGTGGAGTAGTGAGTATATTGACCCCACAGGTGTTTCGCAGATTTTTTAAGAATTGGGCGCAGTGAAAGAATAAAATTGATTATTTTCTTTTGCAAGTAATATGCGTTTATAGGTAGAATTTTATTCTCATTCTCAAAAGGAATCCCAGAAAAAGCACACCAAATTTTGTTAAAAATTTCTTCTTAGTTTGGAAATACCCTATATGTGCTGCAATAGAGGACTGGTGCAGCAGCAGGTACAACAGAAACGCACAGGGTAATGCTGGGTAAATGCAGGTATACTGGACTAGCAGCAGCCAAACAGCAGACAGGGTAATCAAAGCTCTAGGACGAAGGACATCAGTCCGATATCTATTGATGCTGTGTATATGCTACAATACCTGCCAGTTACTTGCTCCTATCGGAGCACTGTTCTACAGCTAAAACCTGCGGGTGTCTTGTCAAGCCTACCTGCCTGTATCCCGCTCAGTGTGCCGCTTTGTCCTGTCTTCAGCTGTCACTGCTCAGGTAGGCCTCGTCACGAGTAGCGATTGGACCGGTTCCCTGAAGAGAGAAGGTCCTTCCGGCCTTGCGTGGGCTCCAGTGAAGACCAGAGGTCCCTTAGACTCCGCTCCCTGGTATGGTTTCCACATATACCATCCTTGGGCACATTGATCACAGAGGATCCACACCATTACCTGTTGTTTTACCCCGTTAGAACATGACAGTATGAACTCACACTAAAGCAGGAGCAGGAAGTTCCTTTTATGGTAGGAGGTCACAGGTCATAGGCTGGGTAATTAGGACACTGTCCCTTTAAATTTCAGAAGACTGACGGTGGCGTTTGTGCACGCAGAGGAAGCCACAGAGGAAGGGTGCTCACAGGATCACAAGCCGGAGCAGTAGCGAGGACAGGTGAGTATAATTTTCCGATGTGGACCGTCGCCAGGACAGGTACACAAACCGCCACGACTACCGCACAGGGACAAAACGGGAGACAAAAAAATAGGGGCGCAACAGACCACGTATGCTGGGATCCCAGCGGGCCCTCGGTGTGAGCTGTGGCAAATGCTTTACACAGGTGGCTGACTATGGATTAAAACCAGGGCTGGGCCGATGGGTAGGCGAACGTCTAGGGCACCACTTCATCCCAGGCAGAAAAGGGGGCTCCAGAAGGTATGGAGAGGCTAGAATTTTTCCATTGGGGGATGCTATATGCCTTATTTTACTAGGGCACCAGAATACCTTGTCCCAGTTCTGATTGAACTCTGATTGAGTTATTTTCGACTGAAAATTGAGTCTATTTTTTTACCCACACAAGATTTTTACACATTACACAGTAGGTACTAAGAGGAGACATACAATGGAGAACAGAGATCCATATTTCTGTTCTTTATACTGCACAAAAGAACTTACAAGAAGTACATGTGCGTTTTCTAATTTTTGTTTTTACAAAACCCAGGCTTTTGTTTTTCCCGGTTTACCTTTTTTTTTTTTAAGTACAGATAAGAAAGGTTTTTCCTCTAAGTTTCTTTTAATTTTTATTATCTTTTTGGGCACCCTTTTGACTATTGTACATATTTATAGGAACCCCCTCCCCCATTTCCTGATTTTTAAAAGTTTAAAAAAAAACCGTAAGGGTTTTAAATGAAAAAGCTTTTTCCCTTTTTTCATGAAAAATTTAAAGAAAGAAATAAGCAAAGCTTATTTTAGTGTGTATTTTGTGCCAAACATTATATTGTTTGAAAGCTAGGTCAGGACAGGAGATGGAGGAGATTGGGGACACTTAGGTCTGTGTCTATGAGTTCCTGAGTGTTTATGGAGTGGAGCTTTCTGAATATGTGACAGGCAGATGTGTCCAGAGAAGGCTGAGAATTATTGATAGCTATAGAGATAAGGTTATGATTAGAGAGCTCATAAGGAGAATTGGTAAGGTTAGAAATTGAGTAGAGGCGACATAAGATGACATAAGCGAGTTCCCATCCTTGTGGGTGGGAGAATCTGTAAATTGTAAGAGGCCAAGGGAAGATGTTAGGGAAAGGAACTGAGAAGCAGAAGAGGTTATCAATAGGGATCTTGAAATCACCCATGATGAGAGTGGGTATTTCAGTGCCATGCGGCAAAATGATCAAGAAACTGGCAGGGTGATCGAAGTGGTCGGTATACAACAGCCAGTCTTATAGAAAATGGTAGAAATAATCTGATGTGGGAAAAGTAAGGGAGGGAAAAGTAAGGGAGATTGCAGGAGGAATGACTTGATACATTCAGTGTGGAGAAAGAAGTATGCCGACTTCCACCTGCCTGTCTCGGTTTGGGGGTTTTTGTGAGTGAAGTGTAGGCCACCATGGGTTTGAGAGCAGCAGGGTCAGCGTGTAAAATTTGGGTTAAATTCCATGTTTTGTGAGGCCAGAAGGTTAAAGGGGAGTTAGAGGGAAAATTTAGATAAAAAAAACCAGCAGGGGGAGTTTTTTTACGGAAAGTTGGGGAGTTCCAGAACGCACATTTAAAAGGGACAGGAAAAGATGAACACCGAATAGTATGCAGATTAGCAGGGTTTATGTGAGAGGCAGAAGGGGAGGTGGGAAATTAAACAGGGAAAGGATGGTGGGGAAAAGGGTTGGGGGAAGGGTATTCCCTGCCCGCGAGAAGTAGGGAAAGGAAAGGACTGCAGATGGTTTTTGTGATTGGTTTTCCTGACAATGTTTTTGCCCACCCTGAAAGAGGGTGGTATGGGGGAGTTAAGTAAGCAGTGCATGATATGTGTGCATGGATGAGGGAAGGACTGAGTAGCTGGTGTGAAAAAAATTCTCAGGGAGCAAGACTGAGTGGTAGGATAGGAGGCAAATTGTAGTAAAATAAATTGCAAACCCGTGGCATGGTTTTTTTAAGCTTAAATTTAAAACACCAGGGGCAAGATCATAAATTCCTGCCCCCCTTTTTCCCACTTTTTGTCCCAAATTTTGTCATAAATTTATCAGTCATCATTCAAAAAGCTGTACTTAAAGGGGAACCCTTTAGGGTAAACCCCCGTGAAAAATAACAGGGGGATAAAATACAAAACACTTTTTTTGAATATATTTTACAGGAAAAAACAAAGCATTTCACCTGTAAATTTTGTTTATTTTTTTAAAAAACGTGGCCCCTTTAAAAAAAGGTCTGAAGTCGGGCCCCAAATCAGCACCGGGAAACTGAAAGCATCCTTTGTTGACAGTTTTGTGAAAGTAACCCGCTTCTGGCTGGGGAAACAAACCCCCTGTGAAAGGGGGGGCCCGGAAGTCTTTTAAAACATTTTTACACTTTGGGAAAACTTGGGGCTTTATTTCTGTGCTGGGGACATTGCCCTAGCAATATGGGGGCCTGTGTGCTATTGGGGGGAGGGGGGCTGGAAGCAACAGGGAAACCTTGGGCACCCAAAATGTCCCCAGTGTGCTGGGGTTGCATTATGTGGGAGAGACAAGAATTTGGCGCTTTAGGTTTAAAGCGCTTTTATCCCAGCTTTCCCCCCAAAAACCCAAATTTGGGAAACCCAAAAAGAAGGAAACCTACCGATAATTTATCTTTCCTAACAAAATGAAAAATTAAAAAAAGGGGGAATAGGTTTAAAACGAGGTTAAAAAAATCTGGTTTATGGGAAAGTATGGGATTGACAAAAAACTTGGGAAATTTTATTTTCCCAAAAATTTTTGTGTCTTTGTGTAGAGGTAATAGGTATTCTTTAAAAACTGGCAATTACAAAATGTCAGAAAGACCTGAGGTCAGACAGACCCAAGGTCTGAAAAAATATAGTATTTAAAAATTTTAAAAGATTTTAAACAGTTTTAAACCCCGGGGACAAATTTTGGGGGAAGAACAATTTAGGACCAAAAGAGGGGGGAAAGTTTTAAAGGGGTATTTTTTGTACATCAATTGCTAAAAACATAAACAGGGTAATTATTGGGGACAGAGCTGATGCTCAATGCAGTTCAAACATACCAGCGGACATACAATAGCACAATGAAATATCGCAATGGCTTTGCTGGGATCTGTAGTCCAACACTTTAACATGCCATTTCTTCAATTCAAAGAAACAATGAGTTCACTGTTGTCATGCCAGGAATGAAAACGTCTGTGATGTTTCATGAAATAGGATGTTTAACTGAAATTCCCTGCTTTTTCCAATTAGATCAGCTAAAAAAATGACTGAAGATTACAGCTGAAGACTGATGGATAGACCAATGCTTGCAGGTAATTACTGGATCTGACCAAAGCAAGAGGCAGAGTGCAATTGGCTTATGCATCATGTACAGTAGCTGTAGGGTGGGACCCCAGAACTCCATTGGTGGGCCCTAGGCACCTTAGTACGACACTGCCATTCAGGGTATCTTTTGGGTATATCAATATACTGAACTCCATTCTTTGGAAACAGAAATCTTGTTAGGACTATATTTGCTATTTCCCAGAGGTATACACTTTCTGTGTTGGACAAAAAAGCACAGTGGACTGCACTTTTGTGTCCAGCACAGGCATAGTATACTTTCTGGAAATTGAGCAAACTTAGTCCAAAAGAGACATTTGTCCTGTTGTTCCCTATAGACCTGCCTCAGTGTTTACTGATGGATACCTGTGACAGAGGCACCCAATGTGACCTGAACATGATGTGAACCAGTGTCAGGCTGGGGTGCCTAAAGCCCACCAGTGGAGTTGATTCTTGGGGCCTACCAGTGGAGTTTAATTTTTTGGCCTAGCAGTAGAGTTGATTCTTGGCACCCACCAGTGGAGTTGATTCTTGGCACCCACCAGTGGAGTTGACTCTTGGTACCCACCAGTGCAGTTGATTCTTGGCACCCACCAGTGGAGTTGATTCTTGGCACCCACCAGTGGAGTTGATTCTTGATACCCACCAGTGGAGTTGATTCTTGGCACCCACCAGTGGAGTTGATTCTTGGCACCCACCAGTGGAGTTGATTCTTGGTACCCACCAGTGCAGTTGATTCTTGGTACCCACCAGTGCAGTTGATTCTTGGCACCCACCTGTGCAGTTGATTCTTGGCACCCACCAGTGGAGTTGATTCTTGGTACCCACCAGTGCAGTTGATTCTTGGTACCCACCAGTAGAGTTGATTCTTGGTACCCACCAGTGGAGTTGATTCTTGGGGCCCACCAGTGGAATTGATTCTTGGGGCCTATCCTACAGCTATTGTACATAACACACATGCACATATTCCACATGACCCATGTACTATGCCTCTTGCTTTCTGTCTCTCTCTGCCTTTCTTCCTGAAAAGCATGACTATTTCTGTCATGACCCAGGAGCCACCATGGTAAGGTGCCCATCAGCGGTTTCCCCTGTTCCTCCGTGGGCCAAACCTGATGTGAACCCAGCCTAAGTCAGAGTGATTGCTTTAAAAGCAGTTCCTGGCAACCTTATAAAAGTCTGTTGCTCTCATCCGTAGTAACCAGTCTCCGTAAAATGACTCAGCTGTTCAGATCAAAGCTGGATTATTACTGTGCTTTCAGCAGACAAAAGGAATGAAGTTTGTTAGAAATCGGGCCATGCTATTCCGTAGCTAAATATACGTCATCATGAACATATTTCTAAAAATTCATTTCAGTGGAGAAACTCTTTAAAAATAATTTACAGTAGTTTGTGGTTACTGAGTCATATGACCACAGACAGAAAAGCCAATGGAAATAAAGAGTATATGTATACTGTCTATGTAACTTCTATGTATTAATACAATTACAACAGGAAAATGCTTATTTATCTCCATGGCAGAATTTTACAGTGCAGTTTCTGCTGTGGTTTCCTGTTGTTTGATTCTCGGGTCAGATTCACCTGTCTGGGACATCAGTGCTGGTAGTTCACTACAATTTCCAATACAGATAGAAAATGATATGCCTTGTGCGTACTCTGTTGTCCGGTGCTATTTCCAAAAATATGCAATGCTTTCACTGTAATTATGTGACCAAGGCATCAAGATATTTTATCAGTACGTTTCTCTGTAGAAAGGGAGCGCCAGTTCAGAAAAAAGGATGCTGATAACCGCATCTGTGGAGAGTTCATTTCCTTTTCTTTTTGTAGCAGTGAGGAAACTTTCTTTGTGTTTTACTGTAATGTCTCTAGATGAAAAGACGGGTGAATACTCGAGACAAACTGAAACTGCTCACAGCCCACTTGTTTGCCAATTCAATACTAGGAAACTACGCAGCATAAGGAACAACAACAAAAATTACCCACGGAAAAAGAAAATCACATGAAGTAGGAGTGCTCCTACGAAATTATAGTACATAGAATAGGTATCTAAATGACATGATAATGTAGTCTGTTTTCAGCAATTTTAAATGTTAGTCATAAACAGTGTTATGGGGGCATGCATTGTGGTCATAGTTATGGATTTATGATGAAATAAATCATGTATTTAATTGAGCTTCTACAAAGTCACATTACTATGACCACCAGCTAAAAGCCAGAGTTACTCCCTTGTGCAGCACTGACAGCAGCTGGCTGGGAATGACTCAGTAAGGTCCTGGTAGGATGTCACAGGTATCCAGAGAAGTGCTGACTGCAGCACATCCTACAGCTGCTAGAAGGTGTATCCACAGAGCAAGGTGGTCTCACAGATGCTCAATTAGATTCAAGTCCAGGGAGTAAGGGAGCCAGGGTACTACTTAGAAGTCTCGGTGATGATCTTCTAGCCATTGTTGCACATTTTTAGATGTATGACATATTACATTGTCTTACTGGAAAATCTCATCCGTCCCAGAGAAGACATTCATTATATATGGGTGTATGTGATCTGCAAGGGTGGATTCATACCCAAATCAATTGAGAGTATCTTCTACATGGATGATTAGCCCAGAGATACCCACAAAAATATTTCCCAGATCAAAATGCTGCCACCACCAGCGTGTGTTTTTCCAGCAATGGTTGCAGGGTGTTTGTTCTCTGATGCTACAAGAGTGACATCACAAAGAGCATACATTCAAGTAAGCAGAAATCGTGACTCATTGGAGTACGCAAACATAAGTTAGTCAGAGGAGGTTCAATTCCTGCCATGAAAAGTAGTCTTTTCTGTCGATGCAACTTGGTTTGCAGAGGTGCAGTGACCATCCGTCTGCTTTAGAGTCCCATACACAGTAGAGTTCAGTGAATGGTTGTTTCAGACACATTTGGTAACCCACTGGTTTATTTTGATGGTGCTGCTCCACTGTAGAGTGTCAGTACACCCTCAAGCACTTTTGCAGCTGACATTCATCTGTTACATGAGTGGCATCAATGTTCCACAGTTTCCAAGTAACTTATTTGTATTTGTGACAAATGTCTACTCACGATAGACTTTCACCACAGCAGTTTGTGAACAGTTCACAAACTGCGCAGTTTCAGAAATCCTGCCACCTGTAGCCTGAAAGCCAATAATTATTCCTTCTTGCAACTCTGATAAATCAACCCTTTAACCCATGACAAGCAAGGAGAGATATGTATGCAGACAGTCTATTGCACACCTTATATATCCACCAAGCCAGCTCATGACAGGTGACGTCCTTTATGAGCTATGCAGTGCCAACATTGAAAGCAGGAAGTTGTCATAATATTGTGACTCGACAGCCTGCGTAAGCTTGTATGTTTAAAGGGGTTGTCCTCTTTGGTTACAAGGATGCCAAGAAAATAAGCTGAGTATTGAGTGTTCTTCAGCTTTAATCTATGGGGACACATGGCAGCAAGCATTCAAGACTCTGCACCTCCACCAGAAAGGTTTTAAAGGGGTACACCCATCTCAGACATTTATGTCATAAGAGCAGGATATTCCATGAATGTCTGAAAGGACACCTATGGGACTTGCACATATCTTGATAATACTGTAAATCATAAAAAGGACTCTTTTCTATTAACTCAGGATACCCAATTAAGATATAATAGTTTTTCCAAGTCAAAAAACCTCAAAAATCACCGGAAAACAGATTATTTCTATGAAAGCCCATATTTTGTTAGTGGGCTTATTACAAGAACTGTCAGAATACTGGTTGGTAGGGGTGTAACTAGAATTCGCCATATCAAAATGAGATGGGCTCCCACCACCTAGTAACAGGAAGCTGAAACAGTATCATACAGTAAATAGCAATGATTAAAGCTATGCATAATAGTGCCACATATCAGAAAACCCTCATAATATTGCTAGATAGCATAAACCCACTGATTTGTAATTCTCCACAAAAAAATCTCCTGCACCTGAGTCAATGCTCAAGACATCTGGACCCTATAGCATGCCCCATGCTGGTTGGCACATTGCAGCCTATGTGGGTACACTCATTACACACTATGGAATTCAGTGACCTGTGCCTGTATTCTGCTAATAGCAATGGCAGGGAATATGGGATTTCCCCAGCCATGCAGGGCTATTATTGATGTGCTCTCTCTACAAAGGAATTGTCAGACAGAAATTTGAAAATATAATTTGATAATCCAATACTTATTTTATTTTCTGTGGTTTCGATATGTATTGTAGGACTTAACATAATAGTATTCACTTAGCTACTTGTGGTTTTATTGTATGTGATATTAAAATATTATTTTCTATTAATCAAGGAACCATCCAGGGTCATGACAGTGGGATTAAGTTTGGTTTAAGTATAAGCGTCCTAAAAACGGCAACCTTCTGAAGACTGTGGGCCTTATGTATGAAAACTGTCAAGGTCTAAGACTTAATTTGTTGCCCGTAGCAACCAATCAGATCTCCGCTTTCATTTCATATAGTGCTCTGAAAAAATGAAAGGGGAGCTCTGATTGGTTGCTATGGGCAACAAAGAATGTCTTACACCTAGACAGTTTTCATACGGGTCCCCCTGTGTCTCTTCATAGAAGCTTTATTTATCAAAACTATCCTAAAAAAATAGATTTTTATTTTTTGGGTAACAGAAAAGAGGAGAGAAATTACCTGAACAGTGCCTCCCATTGTAAAAAAATGATGGAAAGAGTCAAATAATGTTCAATCCATTTCTTAATCTTAAGGCCTCGTTCACACGGCTTATTTGGGCGCTGATTGGAGCCGTACTGCGCGCCATATTTGTGCTGCAGTACGGCTCCAATCCGTCCCAGTAACTACGGTAATCCACAGTTCTCATAGAGAACTATGGATTCCGTCTCTTCTCCCTGCTCGGCGAATCCGCTGCGGGGGGGAGAAAGTGACATGTGAATTATTTACGCCATGTACGCGTCGTAGATAATGACAGTCTATGGGGCCGGCGGGCAGCTCCCCCGCCCCTCCCCCGCCCCGCCCCGCCCCGCTGCACGGCTGCCGGAGTAATTGCGGGGCGAAATCCGTCCCTGCAATTACGCCAGCAATAAGCCGTGTGAATGAGGCCTAAATGTAACACCTATCAAGAACTAGTTTCCAAATTCTGTGGTATGAAAAAAGTAATTGCTTCCCAATATATTTGCAGTTATAGCTCAACAAATAGATTACACTTTTTTTTTTATACATTTTTTGATAGTAAGCCATGCTTAGGTAGTTTTTCTCCTGTTCTCTGTTAGTTACTTTATAATGAAGTATCTTGTAACGATAATAGAAGATAATACTCTGCGGCTTTTATCACCTATCCTCACAAGTTAGCTAAGGTTGTTGTGGATTTACGCAGCCCAGCAAAGTGAGCAGCCGAGCTCTTCGTCTCTGGCCCTTTGATGGGCTCTGCTTGTATTTT
This sequence comes from Phyllomedusa bahiana, assembly GCA_025379985.1. Taxonomy (NCBI): domain Eukaryota; kingdom Metazoa; phylum Chordata; class Amphibia; order Anura; family Hylidae; genus Phyllomedusa; species Phyllomedusa bahiana. Next base: position 138,365 of record JAODAL010004564.1, on the reverse strand, counting down.
CTAACTTTTCACCTTTTTACATTTTCCAGAGCAGTTTAAGAAATTAAAGGGGTTGTCTCACTACGTTGATTCTTCTTATCTCAGTCCTGTTTTCTAGGTTTCATTTTGAATTCAGGGGCGTGTTTACTGCCTTTCTAGGCTGCAGTAGAAGCCAGGTCTGCAGCTATAGCAACTAGTGCTGGCAGCCTATCAGGAGAGACAGTTTAAAGAGGAAAAATCGGTCCTAAAAAATAACTTTTATTAAATATATTAAAATATATCGTAGTCTATCTCAAAAAACTCACAAAAAACTGTGGGAGGCAAACAACAACCACATGGGTGGGACCAGAGTGATATACAAAACCTGGCCCTATAAACCTAGTATACCCCTACCTAACTGAGAGAGATACAGGATAATCGCCCCGATAAGGGCGTTCCTGTCCGCAGCCTTGCCCTAATTCAAAAACACCCTGTTATTCCTCATGGTCCCGTCCCAACATGTTTCAATCATCCATGACATCATCAGGGGACAGTCTGGAAAGATGTAAGTGGACCAAGTGTCTGGGTATAGTGACAAATAAATGGCTGCAATAATGCAAGGCACGAGAATTAAAGGGTAGATAGATACCTGATGGTAGTTACTCATGCAGAAACCACATGACATGCCGTGTTTACATAACAAAAAAGGACACTACCTTACGTTTCATCAGCAGTCTCACACACAGCCGACGCTGTCATGCCGTTACAGGGCAGGAGCTGACTTACAGTTCGGAAACTAAATACCTGGTGGTTTTACTGGTTTACATGACAAATCTATAAGGCGGCATTATGCTGATGAAACGTAAGGTAGTGTCCTTTTTTGTTATGTAAACACGGCATGTCATGTGGTTTCTGCGTGAGTAACTACCGTCAGGTATCTATTTACCCTTTAATTCTCGTGCCTTGCATTATTGCAGCCATTTATTTGTCACTATACCCAGACACTTGGTCCACTTACATCTTTCCAGACTGTCCCCTGATGATGTCATGGATGATTGAAACATGTTGGGACGGGACCATGAGGAATAACAGGGTGTTTTTGAATTAGGGCAAGGCTGCGGACAGGAACGCCCTTATCGGGGCGATTATCCTGTATCTTTCTCAGTTAGGTAGGGGTATATTAGGTTTATAGGGCCAGGTTTTGTATATCACTCTGGTCCCACCCATGTGGTTGTTGTTTGCCTCCCACAGTTTTTTGTGAGTTTTTTTAGATAGACTACGATATATTTTAATATATTTAATAAAAGTTATTTTTTAGGACCGATTTTTCCTCTTTAAACTGTCTTTCATATACGCTGGTCAAGAGGTTTTGGTACTATTGGTTGGGATCTGCTAGGTACATTTTGTTCTTGTGATCAGCCTATCAGGAGAGATCAAACAGGTCTGTAGCTATAACAACCTGAGGAGCTGATGCAGCCCATACAAGAGGGGATACATAGGAATAGGTGGGACAATGTTAATGGACACATATTGCAAAGTGTCTTGCTTTTGCAAGATTTTTAACATAAAAAGCAATCCTTGTAGTGAGACAACCCCTTTCAAACTGAGCTCAGATTGGTGAGACTGCCGCCATTGCAATGTTTTGTGTGCTACTTTTATTGCAGGACACCTTTTGAAACATTATCATATAAAGTTCACAGAGAACGTAATTTTTCCTAATTTTCATAGAGCTTGAGTACATTTTTGACTGTGAGATATCTGTTGTACGATGTCCAAGGGCTAAAAGGGTATCAATTATGGAATCATATTTGTATGTGTAATTGCTGCACAGGTGATCTAAGGATACACTAGCTCATCATTATATGTTGATCAAATCATTTTCCCAGCCAGAACGTAGCCAATACATTTTACACTGCTATGAAGAGATAACACCTTCAGAAGGCACCAAAGAATTTTAATAAATTGTATTGATTATAAATGTGTTTCTTTTTTTTCTTTTATTATTCACAGTGGGAGCAGAATTTAAATGGTTTTTCAGTTTGGACAATCTCTATTTTTAGAACGTACCGTCAGAAATTAGTTGATTACAGAAAGTACTAAAGTTGGGAACCCTGTGATCAGCTGTAATATGTAAGTGAAACTGGAAGCAAGTAATTAATTTCTCTACAGCATTACTACAGGGAAAATTAAAGAGAACCTGTCACATAGGTTATGCCCCCCCTTGCTGAGGGCAGAACAAGCTAGTGTCAGACATGCTGTTTCCAGCACTGTGCCCCTTATTCTGTAAGATGCTGTAGTTTTAGAGCATTTAATGCTCAAATCTGCAGTTATCAGCCAGAAAAGAGTCATGAAAAGAGCCAGTTTTTCATACTCAGCCCACCTGAGGCTAGCCCCGCCCACCTCAACTGATTAACCTATTACTTTGAATAGGTAGAAACATGTGAATAACTGCCAGTGGCCTGGGCTAGCTTATTCATAAGCAGGTGTTAGCCCTGCCCACCAAAGGCTAGCCCCGCCCACCTGAGGCTAGCCCCGCCCACCTCAACTGATTAACCTATTACTTTGAATAGGTAGAAACATGTGAATAACTGTCAGTGGCCTGGGCTACCTTATTCATAAGCAGGTGTTAGCCCTGCCCACCAAAAGCTAGCCCCGCCCACCTGGCAGTTATTCACATGGTTATACCTATTCAAAGTAATAGGTTAATCAGTCTAGGTTGACGGGGCTAACCTCAGGTGGGCGGGGTTTGAAAAAAACTGACTCTTTGAATGACTCTTCGAATGACTCTTCTGGCTGAAAACTGCAGATTTGAGCATTAAATACACGAAAACTCCAGCATCTTACAGAATAAGGGACACAGTGCTGGAACAGCATGTCTGTCACTAGCTTGTGCTGTCCTCAGCAAGGGGGGCATAACCTATGTGACAGGTTCCCTTTAAGCATCGCCCATGCAATACTCTGATGGCCTCTAGATCAAGAAATCCTCCTTAAACAATTAAAAGAGGACTTTTAGGCTATGTCTACACAGCACACAAAAATGGCCAAAAATGACTGAGGTCCCATAGACTTTAATAGTAAAAACATACTGTTGTCTCCACAGAATGTTTTTTTTCTGCTCGTTTTTGCTGTTGGTTGTTTTTTGTAACATGTTTCAAAAAACGATAGAGCAGGGCAGAAAATTTACTATTGGAGTCTATGTAAAGCGGCTGATGTTTTTTGGCCTTTTTTTTGCAGAAATCAATAGCAATTATAATGCTTTGCATTTCTGCAAAAAACACACATAAAAAAGGCACCAAAGAACGTGCACAAAAAAAGAAAACGCACCAAAATACAGATGTTTTTTCAACAGCTTTTGACAGCCAGTGGACAAAAAACTCAGCTTTATGAACATTTTTAGGATTTGGCTTCTAGTGAGTTTTTTGTTTAAAGTCGTGTAGACCTAGCCTTAGATTTCCTTGACTCTTGGACAGTGGCTCACATCTTGAAAATGGCTAATAGCATCCCCTTGTTCTTAAGAATGTGGGGGTCCCAGCTGCTGGACCTTCAACCACTGTGTCTGGATGACAATAAAATGTTCATTTAGACAATCTTTTTTTTGTTGTTTATAATATCTTGTGTGGTCATTGAACACAAAGTATCCTTTAACCATATATTTCTGGAGAAATCTACCATCTATATTTCTTTTGTTACCATACAAAGTGTCTTCCTGTCATCTATGTGAAGCAAAAAGTTATCTGACACTATCCTAAACTTCCTGTATCATAAATTTCATCACAAATGTCACAGCTCAATGACCCCCTATTCTAATAGTTCTTGATTTGCTTGTGCTTTTAGATCTCAATATAAAGATGAGAAACTAAACTGAATGGTTGTACATTGATGAAGATACACTCAAATTCAGCTTAATCAACCTGAGGTTAAATTCAGACGGGATGAAAAATTATAGTTTTGAGTGAAGAAAATGCAATTAAGAATACATCGCAATGCTTTTCAAATTGATTAATGAATAAAAAGGTAATTTCACCCCATTAGGCAATTCTATAAAGCGAACAGTAATAATTTTGAAGACACAGAGAGATATCAAACAGCAGCAAGTTTGCCAATAGCAGCGATTTTTGCAAGCATTGTTCTTTTTTAGGCAATGTAGATTTTTAGTGAAAACATTTTTACTAGTAATAATAATAATAATCTTTATTTATATAGCGCCAACATATTCCGCAGCACTTTACAATATAGAGGGTATAGGTACAGACAAAAAGCAAACATCACAAAAAGCTACTTACAGATTAGACACAAGGTATGAGGGCCCTGCTCGCAAGAGCTTATAATCTATTAGGGTGTATGAGTGAAACGAAGGGTGCAAAGTGTTTGGCTTGCAATGGTCCAGCCATGTTACATAAATATGGGGTGGTTATATAAAAAAGTGGATGAACCTACCACCTTGACGGTACATTTATATACAGATAAGTGCCTGTGAGTGCCCAAGTGCAGGAAATGACAAATGTGTAACAGAATTTGAAGGGGTTAACTATTAGGGATCCTGGTCGCCTGTCTAAGAAAATGAGTTTTCAGAGTGCACTTAAAACTGTGAGGGTTGTGAGTGTGCCTAATCGTATGGGGTAACATGTTCCAGAGAACTGCTGCAACACATGCAAGATCTTGCAGATGGGCATGAGAGTTTCGGAGGTGTGTAATCTCAGATCAGTAGCAGAGTGGAAAGAGCGGGAAGGGTGGTAGACAAAGATGAGGGATAAGATGTAGGGGGTGCAGCACTATAAAGAGGTTTGTGGGTGAGAGTGAGGAGTTTGTGTCGTATTCTGTACTGAATTGGCAACCAGTGCAATGACTGACACAGGGTAGAGGCATCAGTATATAATTGGGTGTCATCAGCATAGAGATGGTACTGGAAGCCAAATCTGCTGATGGTTTGTCCAATGGGGGCTGTGTAGATTGAAAAGAGGAGAGGACCAAGAACCAATCCCTGAGAAACCCCAACAGCAAGAGGAAGAGGAGAGGAAGCAGAACCTGAAAATAAGACACTGAAGGAGCGGTCAGAGAGGTAGCTTGAGAACCAAGAGAGAGCGGTGTCCTGTAGGCCAATGGTGCTGAGCATGCTGAGGAGAAGTTGGTGATTCACTGTGTCAAATGTTGCAGAGAGATCCAGAAGAAGCAGGAACGGGTACCCTGAGATTTTGCTGTGAGGAGATCATTTAAAACTTTTGTTAGAGCAGTTTCTGTGGAGTGTAAGGTGCAGAGGGTCAAGAAGAGAGTTAACAGAGAGATAGATAAGAGTAGACCAAGCATTCTAGGAGTTTAGAGATGAAGGGAAGGTTAGAGACTGGTCGGTAATTCGCACGCAGGATGAGTCCAGAGAGCTCTTTTTCAGTAAAGGGGTTATAACAGCATGTTTAAAGGAGGATGGGAACATACTAGTGGAGAGAGAGAGGTTACAGATTGTAGTTAGATGAGAGAGAACAGCTGAGAAATAGACTGGACAAGGTGTTAGGAAATGGGGTCGCTAGGGAAGGTAGTGGAGCGAGCAGTCAGGAGAAGAATGGACACTTCTTCTGACATCGGATCAAGAGCTGAGAGCATACTAGAGGGCGTGCAGGGAGGAACAGGAGGGTTGTTACTTGGGGATTACGATACAATGTTTTGTCGATTTTGTCTTTGAAGTGAGTGACGAGGTCTTCAGCACAGAGGTCAGTGACGGGGCCTGAGCTTTAGGCCTGAGGAGGGAGTGGAAAGTGTCAAACATGCGTTTTGGTTTATTGTGTAAGGTTGAGATGAGGGAAGTGAAATACTGTTGTTTGGCGTGGTGAAGGGCAGTGTGATAAGTCCTGAGCATGAATTTGTAGTGGAGAAAGTCTGCAGGTAGCTTTGACTTTTTCCACAGATGCTCAGATGTTCCACATCTGGAACATCGCTGCAGAAAGTGAGTCCGAGGCATGTGCCAAGGCTGCCGGCGTCTGACTCTGGTGGTGCCAATATGTCCAGGGTGGTTGTGAGAGTTTCATTGTATTGTTTGACAGCCAGGTCAGGACAGGAGAGGGAGGAGATTGGAGACAGTGAGGACTGTATGGTGTCTATGAGTTCCTGAGTGTTTATAGAGCAGAGATTTCGGAATGGGCGATGGGCAGATGTGTCCAGAGAAGGCTGAGAATTAGTGATAGTGAAGGAGATAATGTTATGATCAGAGAGAGCATAAGGAGAATTAGTGAGGTTAGAAATTGAGCAGAGGCGAGAGAAAACCAGATCAAGAGAGTTTCCATCCTTGTGAGTTGGAGAGTTTGTAAATTGCGAGAGGCCAAGGGAAGATGTTAGTGAAAGAAGACATGGGGCAGAAGAAGACATGCAGTGGTAAATGGGGATTTTGAAGTCACCCATGATGAGAGTGGGTATTTCAATAGAGAGGAAGTGAGGGAACTAGGCAGCAAAATGATCAAGAAACTGGCAGGGTGAGCCGGAGGGTCTATACGCAACCACGAGAGAAAATGGCTGAAAAAGTCTGAGGGTGTGGACCTCAAAGGAGGAAAAAGTGAGGGAGGATGAGGGGGGAATGACCTGGTACGTGCAGTGTGGAGAGAGAAGTATGCCGACTTCTCCTACCTGCCTGTTCTCAGGTCTGGGGGTGTGGGTGAAGTGTAGGCCGCCATAGGTGAGAGCGGCAAGGGAATCAGTGTCAGAGTGCTGTAGCCATGTTTCTGTGAGAGCTGGCAGGTGGAGGGAGTTAGAGAGGAACCGGTCATGAATACCAGTGATTTTGTTACAGACAGATCGGAAGTTCCACAGAGCACATTTAAATGGGACAGGAAAAGACGTATGACAAATATTACGTAGGTTAGCAAGGTTTCTATGGAAAGAAGAAGAGGAGGTGGGGTTAGCAGTAAATGAGGGTGGGTCGTGGTTATAAGAGATGTCCCCTGCAGCGATAAGCAGGAGAATGAAAAGTGACAGCAGGTGGTTCAGTGATGAATATGAACGTTTGTGCGGCACTATGAAAGCAGGTGGCTTGAGGTAGTTAAAGTAAGTAGTTCATGGGACACGTACATGGGAGAGGGAAGGAGAGAGGAACTAATAGAGGTACTGGTGCTGAAAAAAAGTTGTCTTGAACATAAATAGTGTGATTTGTTCTTACACTTACAGAACCTGCAAGAACATGGAAGTCATGTAAACCTAAAAAACACAGTTTTGGAAGAGAAATCAAACACGTTATTATGACCACAAGCTAATATCTAGTCTAACATCCATGTGAAGTATGGACAGCAGCTAGACAGGCTGAAAGTGACTCAATAAAGTCATGGTAGACTGTCACACGTATCTGGAGCCAAGCTGACTGCATCCCACAGTGGCTGGAGAGTGCATGGGGGGAGTTAAAGAGCGAACACGATGATCAAGATTTTCCACAATTGGGTTCAACTGTGATGAATTAGGGAGCCAGGGTAGTACTTGGAATTCCTGGTCATGTTTTTTCCATTAATGCCAGACATCTCTAGCCATGTCTCAATGTCTTGCCAGAAGATCTCGTCCGCCCCACGGAAAACAAACAACATGTATGGGTGTACGTGATCTGGAAAGATGGATTCAGACACAAATCAGTTGAGAGTGCTTTCCACATGGATGACTGGGCCCAGAGAATGCCGTGAAAACATTCCCCAGACCATAACACTACCACCACCAGCTTGTGTTCCTCCAACAATGGTTGCAGGGTGTTTTTGGTAGCTGATGTTTACAAAAAGGGAAAATATTCCAATCTAAAACCTAACTTTTAATAAATATCACTTAAAACTATATATCAAAATATCCGGGAAGACAACTGTACCTACTTATTCGATAAAAAACACACACATAAAGATCAAATGGGAGAAATCTAGCTCACCCTGAACTTGTTATATGCCCTATGGGGTGCCCTGTACGGGATGATCGCCCTGGAAAAGGACAGTCCCATGAGCATAAACTCCTCAGCTAGTTATCCCTCACTTACAAAATACTGCTCCAAATGACCTTAAGGAACAACAAGGAAGGATAATGCACTCAAAACTGCTCCCAACAATCTTAAGGAGCAACAGAAGAAGGTATATTCAAACCTTCCTAGTCTAAATTGTAGAGTTTAACCTCAGATCACAAAAGGCCAACACATGCTTCATATACTGTTTGCTGATCAAAAAATAAAAAGAACAGCCATATGTTTAAAGCCTTACTTACTATTTACCCAGACGCGTTTCCCTCTGTATTAACAGAGTGGGTGAAAAGGTATCCATGAGGCCAACGGCTAGTGTGCCCTTCCAGAGAGAAATGTCTCCCATCAATGACCTCATCAGACACTCTAACATCTGTCCATTCGATAAAGCAGAAAACTTAAATTATCGGAGGAAGAAACTTTTTGCCAATTAGCAGAGGCCCAATTCAAATGCTGCCATGTACTGGCAGATGCAATATACTGGCAGATGCAATTTTATTAACACAAGTGCAGTGACCTTCTTCTGCTTTGGAGCCCCATATGTATTAGGGCTCATTGAACTGTTGGTGGCCCTGCAGTAAACTCCTGCATGTTCATCCACCCTCACACACTTTCATAACTGATAGTCACCTCTCATATCAATTACGTCTTGCTCTGCAGTTTCCACGTGACTTATTTGCAATAATGCCAGTTGTCCACACACAATACACTTTCAACACAGTAGCACACAAACAGTTGACAAACTGTGCAATTTCAGAATTACTGAAAGCCAATGATCATTCCCTTTTGCAACTCTGACAAATCGCCTCTTTTATCCATGACAGCAACGAGGGATATGTGTGCAAAGCCTATTGCACACATTATATACCCACCAGGCCATCTCACTACACCCGATTTCCTTCATGATCTATGTGCTGCTAAAGTCGACCATGTAGAAAATAGAAAAAAGTCTTGTGAATACCCTACTCAACAAATACAACATTACTTTAGGGGTTGTTATATATAGCACATTCTTGTCTTCCATCTTCCAGTACTTTGTGTCATCCCAATACAAAAGGTGAATAAAATGTGTCCCATGAGTTAATGTGTGCCCACACCACCTCAAATGTTTAGGGATTTCAAGCAGTAAGTTTGAGAAAAGTTAAATGGCTATAGCTGCCAGAAAAACTGCCATCGCAGAAATATTCCCACAGATCTGCTAGTCCCTAGTCGAAGAAGTAGTGTATAAAAAGACTAATTCTATTTTCTGTTTCAGACTTCTTTAATGTTTCTATAAAATATATTTATTTATCCATATTATTTTTATTTCTTTTTACCTTCCACTCAACAATAATCCACTGTGTTGTATCATTAATAAACAAACACAATTTTACGTCATCATCTGTAACTTTCATTAGATAAACATTTAAAAATAAAAATGGAAATGCAGCATTCAGTGCCAGATGCTACAAAAGCAAATGCAATCCTATCATGCATTCACAGTGGCATAAGAGGAAAAGCTACAGTCATAATATTAGGCCCAATAGAATGTAGGAGAATTCAAAAAAGGGAGAAAGACAATAAAACTTCTTAATAAATTGAGATGAGAATTTAAATAATATGATCCTGAGTTAGGATGTATTAACAACATAAAGATGCTGGGTTCTCATGTTGAGTTTTTCAACTACATAAAAAATATAGGCAATTAAAATTACACATGCATTTTTTGTTAATGCAAGTGGTTTGGTAACTAACTTTGATTGGGAACACAGATGAATATGGGGTCAACTAAAAAAAACATGCATTTTTTAATTGTTGCGTTTTTCATCTGCAACGTGAGAATCCATCCTCAGCCTTAAAGGGATGTATCGCTTCTTTAGTTCGGCTGATTCATACTGCTCTCAGCTTCTCAACTCTAGAAATGCAGGGGCGTTTCTTCCCTCCTAGCTGGGTGACATCATCCCCAACTCACTGTTCATGCTGGCTCCCAAGACTCCCCCTCCCCCCATCTCTGAGTCCACATGTCACTGTGTCTCTCCCTATCAGTCTTATTTTGTAAGAGCTGTATACATACCACAGGCTGCATTCAATCTAGACTGAGCACTGATCTCTCTCACAGCTGGAGATTTGTTACAGTTGAATCCAGCTTTCTATGAACGGCACAGATCTCCCTTCTATGCAGGAGAGGCAGGGATCGACACACAATTGTGCTGTTTCCCAAGTATAGAAGCCCTGCAGTGTTATTCTGTTTCTTCTGGCTGTGCTAAGTGAAAATGTGCCGGTCCCTTACTTTGAGTGAAAGGCAGGAATGCAAGCTCCGTGAATACAGCCAACCAGGGGCCTGGCAGAATGTAAATCAGCTCTCCGCTAGTGAAATGCAAAGAGGAGGGATCCGACCAGCACTGGATATCAGTGTAAACAGAAACAGAAGATAAGAAAAACTGTGATAACAAGACAGCTTTGCTAATGACATCTAATTGCAAAGTTACTTGTTTTCACTGTCCCCTTAATGAAATGATACAACCCCTTCAAGGTGCGTTCACAGGGGGCATTTTTTGGAGCATTTTTGGGTGCAATTTTAGATATGTTTTTTGCAGAGTTACTTGTTTTCACTGTCCCCTTATGTCCCCTTAATGAAATGATACAACCCCTTTAAGGTGCGTTCACAGGGGGCATTTTTTGGAGCATTTTTGGGTGCAATTAATGCTGTATATTTCTGCACAAAAAAACGCATCTAAAAATGCATCAAAAAATGCACCAAAAAACCACTCCATGTGAAAGCACCCTTAAAGAGACAATTGTACCTAGTTAGATCAAATAGTTAATTGTCAAAAAGACCATGTTGTCAAATTATAGCAAGACACTCAGTGTAAAAATTTTATTTTTAATTGACAATGCGTATAAATTGCTTGTGGCCTGAAATGACACTGCAGAATTGCTAAAAATCAAATATGCTTTATGCAAAAGTGACACAAAAGGAGGATAAAAAAGCATATGAGGAACGTTTTCATATTTATTTCTCTAACAGGTTTCCATTAGTTTGAAATGTGTGAATTGCAAAAAAGTGGCCCAAAAATATGCTACTTAGTTTTCATAAAAGTATTCCCTGAAGAAAGCTGCTTTTTCCTTCAGCATTTAATGAGTCCTTAACCAAGTGAAGTAAATTTAATGAGATATGAAGCAGTAAAGTTGTTTGGATTTCATCCATAGCAAAGCTAGAAGTCTGATGGAAATGGAATGTGTAGTTAAGAAGAATGAAGAGGAAGCTACTATACTTGACTAAGGAAATAACATGCATAACATTAGGAAAAAAGAAAATAGGTCATGCTATCCAGTTTCTTAAAGGTCCCTGTCATTGTGTATGAAAAATATAGACCTTTATATAGTAATTAAGTTGAAGGGGTATTCCGTTTCATTGATTACCTTTAAACATGTGGGCAAACGTGAATAAAGACTACTGTATTACCAAATAAATTGCTGTTCTGATTTTGCTTCTCTTTAAAGTTAGGAACAGGTCTTATCTCCTGTTTGTGTACACAAGCTTCCCTTGTTACCCACCACCTGTCTCTGCTTTAACAGGCTGTAGCAGGGGCCTGGGTAGTGACCTCACCCTCTGCTTTGCTTCTTATCTAAAAGATGGGAGCTTGTTTAGATTACTTATTGGCAAGCTTTAACCTTTTAGAGCTCCGTAGCCTTGTGCACTGCTATTTACAAACCTGAAGAACTCATGTCACTCTATCAGGATCAGCTAAGAACAGCATATCTGATATGCCAATCACTGCTGTAGAAAAACCCACAGCATGGCTTTGTAAAGCAGCATGGTAGATACCACAGTACACCTTTAGAAGACTTGAGGTTTGTAGAGTCCATGCTTTGACAGGTTAAAGCTCTTTTGGTTGCAAAATTGGAACCATTACACTATAAGGCAAGCAACTGATGTTTCCCAAACTGAGTTCTATGGAACCCCAGAGTTCATTAGAACGGTAGAGAATTCTTAGATGATTATGGGTAATAGTAAATACAGGCTAGTGGGCCATTATGTTTTCTCCTAAATCTTATGGTCTGCATTGTCAATATCCACCTCAGGAAGCTCTGTGGATCTTTTAGTGTTCTATGTGCTATAAAAGTTTGAGAAACACTATTACACCAAATGACAAATCATATTGTACCCTTTGTGGTCACTTTCCTCTATTCATCTTAAAATAGCAAAGGAGAAAAAAAACATCATTGCAATGTAACCTACTAGTCTTTTGTGTACTATTACTGGTAATGACAGATTAGATTAGGGCTGTTCTTCATTAATTCTTTTCCCTTAATTTCTACTATTAAACACCTACGATATACATATATTTATCAAGCTGTTAAATTACTATGTTCCACTCAACCTTGGACCTTAAATATATATCTGTCAAAGTTGTATAGCTAAAGGATGGGTGTCTTTAAAATACAATAATGATTTGGCTGTACTGAAAGTAATTTTATGTACACAAGCGTGTTGTAGGAAGTTTCCTGGAAATACTTTAATTGCTAATGTTTTAAACATTGATTGATTTTTAATATTTATATATTCTATTTATTGGACATTTCTTAACATAGCAGTAATAATGCTGAGGTAAAGAACCAAAAGAACAAATATCCCCATGAGACCACACACACATCAGATTATGCATATATCAGTGAACTATAGTATTCCCACAGGAAACATGCTGTAGGCTATCCCAAAACAGTATATAACCTTTTGTTGGGCTGCCGAAAAGTCAACGCATTGTATATTCCCTATTAAAGTCTAATGACATATAATGTGATTCCCAGTTTATTTAAGTTTATAATGTTTAATACGGTAATTTTATTTTGTGGATCGCTACCATGGTTTGGCTGTAGCTGGCAATAATAGATCCTAAGTGCGACATGTATGAAGTCTGGCGTCTTTACAGCCCAACATCTAGTGCAGCCCTGTTCGCGTCAGTTTAAAATGGCCCTTACGCCAATATCAGGCACATTACAGAGCGCCCGCGGCACTGTGTAATGCGCCTGATTTCGGTGAGTGTGCAGGAGGCGGGACGCACTAGAACCATACAAAGCTATTGATTTATAGCTTCAGTACGGCAATTCCAGGGGCATTACTGCTGAACAGGTAGAGCACTTTCAAAGTGGTCTAACTGAGCCTGAATTGACGTTTATATGCTAGAATGTGCCTGATATATGACCCGAAGTAGAGCAGGTTCATAAATCAGGCGCATTCTATACTATTTTTATGCGCATAAAAATTGGCGATTAAACGCCAAAAATCACACATGTCGCCCTAAATGTCTAAAAGCAATACAAAGTTAGGCCTATATTAAATTGTATACCAATACCTAATGATAGTAAAGATGTAACAAACAACACTTTACAGTTATAAAGGTCATACTCCTACACAGAATAATGTAACTTTCATATTTGGTGTGGGTAAGGTGTATATGGAGAAGTGTGTGGGGTATTCTGTCTCAATGTATATTAAGAACATTATTACATTCTACATTTGGCCTTGTTGTATTAAAGTTATCAGTCATTGTTTCTCATGAGATTTTAAATTTTGTTGGGGGGAAAAACATATTTTAAAAATGTAATTTTCTTTAAAAACTTTGCCCTTAATTTTCTTATTGTGTTTATTATTTTTGGGGAAACCCTTTATTTTTTAAAACAGTTTTAAAATTGTAGGGAGAAAACAGGTCTTTTTGAAGCATTGGGGCCCAATCTTTACAGGAAGGGTTTAAATTTCCCTTACTTAACCCCTTACCGCGGACCCAATTTTTGGCCCCCTTAAACGACCCCCTTTTTTTTAAAAAATCTGTCATGTGTAATTTTTTTTGTGTAAATTTAATTTTTTTAAACTTTCCCCCATCCATGTTTTTTCGAGACTTTTTTCTCTGTACACATTTTTCCCTAAAAGTTAGTAAAAAATTGGGCCCCAAAAAATGATTGTTTATTTGGGGAAAAAATATAAAAATTAGGGGTGAAAAATTAAAAAAAATTTTCCCAATTTTAAAACTTCAAAAATTTCGGGATGAAAGGGACAGATAATTTAAATTCCACTCAAAATATTTTAAAACCCTAGCATCTCCCCATTTTGTCTGCTTTTAGTTTGCATTTTTTTTTTAAATTGTTTTTTTTTTTTTTCCGACTTTAAAGGGGGCCTTAAAAATTTTTAAGTGGGTTAATTTTTTTAAATTTTTTCAAAAAAATTTTGGCCAAATAACTTATTTTTGGGGGCCCAGTCCCAGTTTTAACGTGACTTTGTTTTGGACCTGTTTTTAAAATTACCCCAAAAAATGCCCTCATCTAAAAAACAAACCCCTTAAAGTATTAAAAACCAAATTTTTAGAAGTTTTTTTAAACCATTTGGTTTTCCCACAGGAATTAAAGCAAAGTGGAAGTGAAATTTAAAAAATTTCATTTTTTTTGCAGATTTTCAATTTTATACTTATTGAAAAAAAAATACAGTAAATTTTGATCAGGGAAATGCAAAATTTTTTAGGGATTCCCCAGATTTTCTGTTTTCAGAGATATAAAAATATGTGGCCATAGGGGATTTTTTTGGCCCCAAAAAAACAAGCCCCAGAAATAGGGGGGAGCACCTATTGGCCTTCGGGGGCCTCGTTTTCTATTACAATTTTATTTGGGGCCCTTTTAAAGGTTTGCGGACCCCGGTTTTTAAAAATTTAAAATAAATACCCTAAAAAGCCCCCATTTTGGAAAACTAAAACCCCTTACGGAATATATCCGAGGTGTAGTTTTTTATTTTCAAACCCCCCCAAGGCGTTTAAACAAATTTTTTTAGCGTTGGTCTTTGTAAAAAAAAAAAATTTTTTTTTTTCCAATAATCTGCAATTTTAGCTAAAAATTTTAAAATTTTTTAAAAAAGGGTTTTTGGAGAAAAAAGCCCCAAAATTGTGTTACGAAATTTTTCCAAGTTCGGAAAAATTACCTTACTTGGGGGTGTAAAATCCCTTTTTGGGGCATACCCAGGGGGTCCCAAGGGGGGGGGAGGGGCTTTTGGTTTTTGGCCCCACAGATATTGGGGTGGGGCCAGTCGAAAATCTAAAACCCCCCCAAAAAAAATATTTAGAAAAAGGGGGAAAACCCCTCCCAGAAGTTTCCCTTTTTTGGATTCAACAACCCTTGGGATCCCATCAAAGGGGTGAAATTGTGAATTTTGGGGCCCCACAGGTTTTTCCGTTTTTTTTTTTTTTTAGCTTTGGGGCCAAGGGAAAAATGGAGGGGGGAAAACGCAGTTTCCGCCATTGTTTTTGGGGCTTCATTTTAAAAAGTTTGCATAGGGGGAAAAAATGAAGGGAAAACCCTTTACTTGGGGGTCGTTACAATTACAATGATTAAATTTTATTAGTTTTTTTTTTTTTAAATATTTTTTAAAAAAAGAAGCGAGTTTTATAAAAAATTTTGGTTTTATGTTGTCCTTTTCCCTGACACCCAATAGTTTTCTTAATTTTTTGGGCATATGGAGCTGCTTGGGGCTTTTTTTTTTAGAATGATTTGGGGTTTTTATTGGTACCATTAGGGGGGGAATGTGATGTTTTGATCACTTTTTTTTAAAGGGTTTTTTTTGTGAAAAAATTTTTTGGAAAAAAATTTAAAGCAATCTGGAGGTTTTTATTTTTATTTTTTTACAGGGGAAAAACTGTGCGGTATAATTGACTTGCCCCAGTTTTCTCAGCAGGTTGATACGATTAAGGGATAAAAATTTTGTATTTTTTTTAAATTTTTTTATCCCCTTTTACACAATAAAAAAATTATTTGAAAAGGGGAAAAAAAATTTTTTGCAATCGTCGTGGTCTTGAGAGCCCAAAAAACTTTTTTTTTTTTTTCTGTTTTTTGGAGCTGTAAAAAGGGACTTTTTTTTTTTTGGGGGAAACGAGTTGATTTTTTTATGGGTAAAAAATTTTAAAGGGGGAAAAAAGACTTTATAAATGTTTTTTAAACCCGTTTTTTGGAAGGCGGGGGTGTAAAGAAAATACTGCAATCCTAGCGGGTTTTTTTTATTTTTTTTTTTAAATTTGCGCCCCCCCAAATGCAGTTTCCGTGCAAGTTAGTTTTACTCTGGGGGTTTGGAGACGTTTAAAGGGTGAAAAACCCAATTTAGGGAGTTTTTTTTTTTGGGAAAAGCACAATTTTTTTAAAAAAAAAAGTTTTTTTTTATTGTGAAAAAACAATTTATGCACGCTATCTTCTAATAGCCGAACTTTTTAATTTTCCAAAATAAAAGAGCTGGTAAGGACTTTTTTTTTTTGCGGGATGAACTAAAGTTTTTTTTTGGTAAAACTTTGGCATTTTTTTTTAGTTTTTATCTTTTTTTATTCCTTTTTTTGTGTAAAGGTTGTACAAAAATCGCAATTCTGGGGGACTGTTTTTTGTTTTTTTTTTTTTTACGGGGGTTCCCCTTATGGGTTAATTAACTTGCAGATTTATAGGTGGGTCGCTACCCGCGGCGATACCAAATTTGGGTTTTTTAAATTTTTTTTTGATTTTTTTTGGGGCGATTGGGTTTGTAAAGGGGAAAAAGGGCGGTGTACGTGTTTTTTTTAATTTTTGTTTTTGTTTTTTTTTTTATTTTTTTTTACATTTTTTTTTTACTTTTTCACACTTTTTCCCACTTTTCCCAGGGGGGGGAATTGCATAAACCAAAAGTCAGTTTGTTCTTTGAAATTAGGGATAAAGCATATGGCTTTTTGCTGTTGCTGGTCTCCCAGGGGAAAACTGTCTGTCACGCTGCCCGGAAAATTTGCTTTGGGGTGGGTATCGTGACGCCCAAAAAGAAAACCCCGGTTCCCGTAATTCAGCTTTGGGGGTTTGCCTGGTGGGACCCCCAGTTGCGGCGGGGGGACCAATATGCCCCGGATTCGGGCAGCGGGAGCTCACTCCTGCCCCCCGCAGCCGCGATGCCCGGCAACACGATTTTGCGGCCCATCGGGCCGGGTTAACCCCCGGGGCCCCGGGGGCTCACCCCCGTTGGGGAATGGGCATGATGCCAGCGGTAATGTACACCCGGGTTTTCCATGCCCCCGATCTTGGGCTCCCCCTGTAAAGCGCGCAAAGATCCGTTGGGGGGGGGGGAAACTCAAAACGGAAATTTGGGGAAAACCCTACCCCAAAAACATTGGGGGTATGATTTACGGAAAATGTCCGGTTTTAAGGGGGTTAAAGGGGGAACCCTGTCACATAGTTTTATGCCCCCCTTTTTCCCTAAGGGCGCACAAGGGTTAGGGGACGGGACTTCCCTTTTCCAGCGCTGTGTCATTATTCTGTAAGTCCCAGCAGTTTTGGGAGAATTTACCCTCAAATTTTATTTCAAAGCGGGTTTGTTAGCCCTGCCCCCCAAAAAGGCTAGCCCGCCCAATTGGAAAGTTATTCATATGGTTTATACCTTTTTAAAAGAAATAGGTTTAATCAGTTGAGGTGGGTGGGGCTAATTTTCAGGTGGCGGGGGGGGGGAAAAAATTTGGATCTTTAAAGACTTTTTTAAAAAGTTCTTCTGGCGGGAAAACGCTTTTTGGGAGCTTTTAAATACAAAAAAAACTACAGCATCTTACAGAATAAGGGACACAGTGCTGGAAACAGCAGGCCTGTCACTAGCTTGTGTTGTCCGCAGCAAGGGGGGCATAATCTATGTGACAGGTCCTCTTTAAAGGGGTTGTCTCACTACATTGATTCATCTCACCTCAGTCCTGTTTTCTTATAGCTATAGCGACCAGTGCTGGCAGCCTATCAGGAGAGATCAAACAGGTTTGTAGTCATAGCGACCTGAGGAGCTGATGCAGCCCATACAAGAGGCGATATTGGAATAGGTGGGAAAAACTTTTAATGGACACATATTGCAAAGTGACTTGTTTTGCAAGATCTTTAACATAAAAAGCAATCCTTGTAGTGAGACAACACCTTTAAGGGTTGTACAGAATTAGAAAAACATAACTGCTTCCTTCCTGAGTATATTTCACTGCAATCCAGAACAGAACACAAGTCAGATGGTGCATTAAAAATTCAGAGACATGAAAAACAACAGATAACCACATTTGGGAAGTTTCAGTCCGAATGGGTCTTTGTCAGGAGTGTCTTTGTTGTAGAGTTAGCCAGGGGATCCACACAGTGAATTCCAGTGCTATATTTCACCCAAAAACAGTGCGGCATATTTCCCTAGACATTTCATACACAAGTCAAAAAAAATTATTCCACTGGAGTTAAATGTAAATTAAATTATGCCGTAGGTTTCTGCTACAATTTCCAGCAAATGTCTGATGTGAAAACTTTCCAATATTTTAAAAACTGCAAGAGCAGTACAGAAAGAGAGAAGGTTTTTGCAAAAAACAGGCATTCATGAAAACGTGATTTTTTTTATACCTGAAAAACTGGGGTGACACCCTTTATAATTTCCCCAAGTCTGAGTTGAGCTGCAATAGCAGTCACAATTTATGGACAGATGTGGTGCTGATTTTGGAAGAAAGCAGCCAAGATTTTCTAATCCCATATTTACTACTAGAGCAAGTATTACTATATATGAACAATTTGTAGATAACTACATAAAATCTTATCAAAGCACCAGTATTGTTATCAAAGCTCAAAAGCAACAATATATTATCTATAAAACAGTAAGACTAAGTAGCAGTAGTAGCTGTTATATTGGTTTTTCTGAGGTCCGCTATGACATATATGTATATATATATATATTTTTATATATATATAAATATATTATATATATATATATATATATATATATATATATATATGTATATATGTCTGTGATGTAAATGCAGAAGACATGTTCTCAGACAGATTTTTCAAACTAGTCATTCGTTTCAAACCTTGTAAGGATGCTATCTCAAATGCAGACAATATGCCAACTAAATTCACTAGGCTATCCTTTGCTGGGATATAAGTATTCACCTTCCCTGTGTAGTGAGTACATTCTCATTTAAACTAGAAGCAAGCAAACCCAGCAGGAATTCGGCTTGCTGTGAACAGTAAGATGGTCAGTAGATGTTTTAGGGTGAGGGGGTAAAACATAGGTTTGTAAATGAGTAGTAGTTCCAACAAAACATTTGTACGAGGAATAGATGAGCTCAACAGGTTAAAATGTAAATTGATTATATTTATGACATTCCCTTAAAACCCTCAACCAGTTCCTACTATCTTCCTTCTTGTCTCTGATGTTTCTTGCTGTAACAACTAGCCCAATAGTCAATCATTGTGGGATAAATGGGGATATAATATATATATATATATATATAATTTTATATTATATATATATATATTTTATTATATTTTTTATATTATACTATATTTTATATATATATATGTATTATATATATAAAATATGTGTTATAAAATATATAAGTTATATAATTTATATATATGTGTGTGTATATATTAATAATATTAATATATATATATATATATACATATATATATATATATATATATAATATATAATATATAGTGATGTTCACTCACTGTTTGGCCGCCTTTTCGGACCGGCCTGGGGGTTACTTCTGGGATCGCTGTCCTTTGGTAGAACAATTTTGGCATGTAACATATGTCACGCTGACACAAGCAGTAGTCTAAGTAGCCTTAGCCAGCTTTATTCAATCAGCATATAACAGCAGGTCAGTGCAAATATACAGCAAACAAAATGTAAACAAAACCCCCAGCTCTCCGGCCGCTGGCTACACACGTAGAGTCCCTGTCTACCGTGGTCTGGACCTAACATTCAGTCCCACCAATATACTGCTTGGCCAGTCTCCTACTTGCTATTGATGGCTTTCCTCAAGCCTGGGGATAAGAGCCTTCACCTTAGCTTTATCTGTTGCTCCAGCTTCTGGCAGCCAAACACACCCCTTTGCGTCTAAATTCCCCAGGCTTTAAAGGCCTCCAAAGCCTGCCAAAAACCCAGTCGGGAAATTTGGTGGGAATTTTCCCTCCCCCCCCAATTTGCGACCCCCCAAAGAACCCCACCCCATACTTGTCTGTTCCCACCCATAAAAAACGGCTACTACAAGTACAGTAAATTTTTTAAATTGACCTTTTTTTTGCTAGTTTTCCCCTACTGAGACCCGGGCCCCCTCGAGGGGCAAAAATTTTTTGCAGTTTTCCTGCGAAACCAATTTTCATGCCTTTAAATATGTAACATAAAGTTGCTTTGTCACTATATATATTAAACAAGTAACCAATTTTCTAAGTTTATAAATGTTTTTCAAAAAAACCCGGTTTTTTATAGAAAAAAAATTTAGAGTCTATAAATTAAGTTTTTGGGGTAATAATGAAAAAGGGACACAGAGAAAAAGTTTTAAAACACGTGGAGTATGGGAAGGGTTTTTTGTTTTAAATTACTATAGAAAAAAAAACCCATAAAAGGGAAAAAAACCTTTGATCCTTTTTTTTCCCAAAACATACTGGGGTTTTTGGGTTACAGAAAAAATTTTAAACTACTGAAGGCCCCGGGTGGCACTAAAGGGGGCCAAAAATTCCCAAAAGTAGAAAAAAATATCATTTCTCCCAAATAAACCACCCCCAAGACAGGTCCCTTTTGGGGCAAGGAATCAGAAAAAGTAGAGTGAAAAGAAACACAGAAAGTTGTAAAAGGGAGCCCCAGAAAGACTTGATCGGGCAGGTTACAATTGTTTAAAACCCAAAATAATAAGAAATTGCACTCACCCTTCATGGCCGTTTTGAACGCTCACCACCCAAGACCCCATTGCTGAAAAAAAAAGAAATTTTGAAGGGGCTTTTTAAAGTTTGCTCAACAAAATTTAGACAAGCTTCTAAAAAAATAAAAGTTTTTTGGTCTTGTAAATTGAGATGAAAATTTTCCCTTTTTGGATGAAAAAAACCCAAAATCATGTTTGGGGCAAAAAGGCACTCCCACATCATCTAAAAACACCTTTACCAATACAAAGTTTGGAGCGGGGATCATCTTGGTGTGGGGTTTTTTTTCTCAGAAAACGGCACTGGCAAATTCTTATTGAAGAATGAAGGAAAAAATGTATCAGACTTTCTTGATAACGGGAGATAAAGAGAATGAGGGTGGACATTTCAAACAAGACAATGCCCCAAAAAAAACAGCCAAGGAAAAACCCAAAATTAATTTCGCAACAGAAAAAAAGTCCCGAATGGCCCCAAAGCCAATCCCTGAGCTAATCAATCAAAAAATTAGGAGGAACTAAAGTCAGAGTTCAAAGAAGAGCCCACGGAAGGATTTGAAGGGGGGGGTTTTTTGTGTGGAAAATAGGCCATGATATTGAGCAATACATGAACTAGTTTTGCAAAAAGGCGTTTTAAAGCTCCCTTTCCCAAAATGGAAAGTCAATGAGGTTTGCAGTAATCAGGTGTTTAGGAGGAACAATGTGTTGAGGCTTGGCAACAATGTCAACAGTATCAGAAGATTTAAACAGGGCATCAGCATTCACATTCTTCTCCACAGATCTAAAATGCAATAGAAAATCACAGCAAGAGGAGAAGAGGGATCAACTGGCTTGCAGCGGGTTTAACCGCTGAGCTGTCTGAATACAGAGGAGGTTCTTATGGTCAGTGTAGATATTCACTGGATGACGAGTTTCTTCCTGAAGATGGTGCCACTCTTCTAGCGCCAATTTAATGGATAGCAGCTCTCGAACCCCTACGATATAGTTTCTTTCTGCTGGGGAAAAAGTCTTTGAGAAGAACCACAGGTGACGGTCTTGCCAGTAGAAGTCTTCTGAGTGAATACCGCTCTAACCCCCACAGATGAGGTATCCACTTCTGGATAGAAGGGTTTTAATGGATCTGGTCAAGTCAAAACAGGTGCTGTGGCAAACAAGGCGGTCAGGGAAAGATTCCTCCTTTAAAGTTTGGTTTTGTATTTTTTCTTGGTTAGGCCGTATGGGCGCCACCAAAGGGAAAAAGAAGTGGGGGAATGAATTGGCATTAGTAGTTCTCAAATCCGACCCCCGGGCCTACAGTGGGAAACAATGAAGAAAGCAGACAATTTGAGAATAAATTGTAGAACCTTGTCAAGGTTTATACCGAGGAAGGGTGGGGAATGGTCTTTTTGAACCACATTTTTAAGTTTGGCATAGAGAGTTGGCTACAGGTGCCTTTAAAACCAGGCAGAATTTTGTCAAAGGGTTTTTTTTTGTCAGGAGAGAAGAAAAATATGTCGTCAAGGTAGACTACGACACAAACATACAAGAGGTCTTGGAAGACTTCATTGACAAGGTCCTGGAAGAGGCGGGAGTTGCAGAGCCCAAAATGGTTTTAAAGGATTCGAAGTGCCATCAGGTGTTGATGGGGTTTCTATTCATCGCCTTATCGGATCCGAATTAAATTATAGGCCCCTCACAAGTCTAGTTGGGAGAAGATCCTAGCTCCATGTAAATGATCCAAGAGATCAGAGGTAAAAAATAGCAATTCTTGACGGTAATCTTGTTTAAACCCTGATAATTGATGCAGGGGTGATGGGAACCATCCTTCTTCTCCACAAAGAAAATCCCATCACCTGGAGAGGTGGATGAAACTGTTTTGCAAGTTCTTTTGATGCAGTCCGACATATCCGGCATTTTAGGCACAGAAAGAGGGTATACCCTGCCGCGAGATGGTGTAAGGTCTATTGGACTGTCATAGGGCTGATGTGGCGAAAGGGTCTCTGCTTTCTTCTTACTGAAGATATCCGCAAATTCTTGATACACAGAAGGAAGAACCTGAAAGCGAGTGGGGAGCATTGGTGGACGGGCAGAAAGCACCAGACGGAGTTGCATAATACAGTGGAAGTGGCACTTTGTCCCCTATGAGTGACCTTGCCGGTTTGTCAGTCGAGTATTGGGGTGTGGAGCTGCAGCCACAGGAGAAGTGCAAAAGTAGACTGTGGAATCACATAAAATGAGATCTTCTCTTTGTTGCCCCAAACCTGAAGAGTCAAAGGTTCAGTACAATAGTGTATGGAGCCCTTAAGGACATCTTCTATTTATGGAAGAGATTATCAGAGGCTTAATTAGATGAGTCACTGGTAAATCAAAGGCGAGTTGATGAAATTTTCTGCTGAACTGGAGTCCAAGAACCGCAAATCTTGAAAGTAGACAATGGATGGGGAGCTGAGCGGTCAGTTGAGGAGATGAAGCATCTTCACCTAGGATTGTCTCTCTTCCAAAGCCTAGGTGCTGAAGTTTCCCAGGCAAAGAGGACAATTTTTCAGAAAGTGACTCTGGCTGCCGCAATACAAGCAGAGAATTTGGCATCATCTGCGAGTGCATTCTTCTTCAGAGAAATAGGAGTGCTCAACTTACATGGACTTGTCACGAGGAGCCGCTGGTGGTAGCAATGGAGGCCTCTAGATGACTGGTGCCAGTCGAGGAGACCTATGGGGCTGGGAGAATTCTCGTCATTGATGGAGCTTCTGTTGCCTCTCAGCAAAACGGATATCAATTCTAGTCACTAGACAGATGAGGTTATCCAGAGAGGTTGGAAGATCCCGGCTGCCCAGTTCATCTTTTATTCTATCAGCAAGACCTTCCCAGAAAGCCTCTACAAGAGCCTTATTATTACAGGCTAGTTTAGAGGACAGTGTACAGAACTGTACAGCATATTGCCCGACTGTAGAGTCACCTTGACATAAACGGAGCAGAGATGACGCGTCAGAGGAAGCACGCCCAGGCTGCTCGAAGACATTGTGGAAAGTGCCCAGGAGAAGTTGCAAATTGAGCGTCGATGGATCCCCACGCTCCCAGAGAGGTATAGCCCAGACCAGGGCCTCGCAAAGCAGCAGACTCACTATGAAGGCTACCTTGGTAGGTTCAGCGGGGAACTTATGCGCCATCATCTATAAATGGATCATGCATAGATTGAGGAAACCCTGAAAAGTCTTTGGGATCCCATTATAGCATGGTGGCAAAAGCAGATGCAGAGCTTTGCTGCTGGGGACTCCTAGGTCGCTATCCCTGACGTGATCACTCGCAGTGACGAACAAGGTGTAACAAGGTAGAATGGGGTCAGGCAGAGGCATAGTCAGGTCCAAGCAAAAAGGCTAGGACAAGCAGCAGGCAAATGAAGTCAAAGTCCAGGAAAGGGGTCAAAGCACAGAAGAACACAAACTAATCACACTCGATAGCACACCAACAACTGGCAAGCACCTGTGGGGGAAGTTAGGTGCTACAGGGTCAGTACCCAGTGATTATCCAATCAGCGGTGCACTGACCCTGTAAGTTCCAGAGAGTCAGCTTGTGCGCACCCTAGAGAGTGGGGCACATGTGTGCTGGCCAGAAGACAGAAAAAGTGGAGCAGGAGCAGAGAGAGGCAAGTGCCGGCAGCCCCGGGGAAGGCAAATATGAGTGCAACCACGGTCCAGAACAGGGACTGCAACACGCTTTGTGACAACGATGTTCTTTGTATGATAAATATGTATAACAGTCATTTACCATAATTTGGTAAACAACAGTCATTTACCATTTATGCCAATAAATACTGGTATTGAATAAAACCATTATACTAAGGACAATATTACCAATAATACATTTTTAAGGTAATGTTTCACAAATAATGTAAATGATTCACCAAAAATGTCCCTAAATATAATCCATCAAATATAAACCATTATACGAAGACCAAAATGTCACCATACAATGACCAAATAGTGGTAGATACCAGTTCTCCACAGACACTCTGGATATAAGTGATTGGAGCAATTAACTTTCCCTTTTCCTTTCCTCCAGCAGTCTGCATGATAATTATTTTTGGCCATGTTTTTGTCTCTTTAGTTTGCCACACAAGATTCTGGGCTCATGCTTTTTCAGCACTCTTCCTATCTATTCACCACCTTTATACAAACTCCTCATCAATACTGTCCCAAACAGAAATTAAGCCCTCCTTGGTGTCCCATGCAGTCTTTTGTACATTATGTGCCCCAAAACAATGATCCCCCAAACAGTAAAAGTTTCCAAAACAAATTTGTAGTTTTCTTTCCCACAAAAAGTAGGTAGATTTATACCTCATTTAAAAGATAGTAGTAATTGAAACATTAGTTGGGATGTCATTTGTTGCCTAGTCGGGGGAAACTCCTTTTACCCCCCAATCTCTTGCGCTCAGTTAGGGTGTGCCCCAAGGGCAAGTTAAATTACTCTGTTTGATTAAAAAAATCATCCGGGGATTTTGACATCTTGTATGTGGTTTTGGAGGACGGTTCTGTCCGCGGTTTGCAGATTCACCCATCCCCCTCAACCACTGACATGTACATCTTCTGCCTGAAAACCGGGCGGGAGAATGAACATGTTTTAGGTACGGCGACAGTGTCAAAAACCCTCCGGAGGAAAATCTGTGCAGTGTGGACTACTGCAGGGATTTTCTATTGAAATCAATATAAAAGGTTGACATTCGGTTTACAGACGGTTTTCAAATTCGGAAACCATCTGTAAAACCGACTGAAAACCTTGCCATGGGGACAAGCCTTTATTGTCAGACTAAGAGTTGATGGTCTGAACAAGTCATTGATCTTGGCGTCAAGAGTGAAGAATATTGTAAAGTGGATAAAAAAAAATGAGTGCTTTTACACAATCTTACTTTCATGGCCTTTGCATTCTGTACCAGTGTAATCTGAAGTATGGAGAGTGTTAGTTGGCTTATCAATTTACCATCAATTCAGGACGTTGCTACTAAGTCGATTTGCAGGGAGCAAATGGAATAGTAAACTTTCGTCATCCTTCATTTTAGTGTTTGTGCTGTGTAGCAGCCATTGTTGCTGTGATGTTTTGCCTTTGGGATAGAGTAATCCAGAGCCAGGGGGCTTATTGTGGCAGCAAGGATGTTGCTGAAGCTGCATTGGTGGTTCCCACACAGTCTTATGCTTACAATTATAGGGACCCACTTAAGAAAGGTCATCATGAAGCAATAACTGGGCTTCTACAGTTTGATCAACATGTCTACTAAGAACCCTTCATGTTCATTTTTAGAGTTTTTCTTAGCAGTAAAAGATTGATGTATAACATATGGATGTGCTGTTCATGTCCATTTTTTTTTCTATTTCTACATGTAGGACTTCATTTACTTTTTTGTAGTTACTAGCTGTCAGGCAATCCTAAATAAAAACACCCAATTTTGGTCCTTGATATTTGTTGTATGAAAGGATATACCATAAAGCTATAGTTTTCTCAATGATAATGCACCTATATCTAATTGTATACATAAGACTCTGAAGTTTCAGCACAAAGACGTACAACACGCATTCCTCATTTGGTCGTAGGCCGCATTTTGAACATTACAAACTATTATTTCAAACCTATGTAGAAAAAAATAAAACTCTCCTTCAAGATTTTCCAGAGTAGATGTAAAGAATAAACATTTGCATTAGTTATTTGTATTAAAATATGCAGACATTTGCACAGAGTCCAGCCAACTTATAAATTTTTATAACTTCTTCGAATTGCTAACATTTTTTTTTAACACACTGCGTTAGTTCAGCTTTGTGAGTCGCTCAATAGCAATCTTTCTGGTCTGCAAGAAAAAAAGGAAAGCAAAGAGCATTATAATGAAGAATGCCGAATAAATTAAGAAAAAAAAACGTACATGACCGTACATTATCATCGAACAATGGAACATTTCAATAGTTTAGAATCAGCGATTAGAACAACACAATGTGCTGCATGTTGACTCGGATGGTGAAAAGAAAATTCTCACAGTTTTTTTTAAGATTGTTTCCTGGGCTGTGACGTGTCAAGAGAGGAACTTTTGACTTCTGTGCAATGTAAGTCATGCACATTTTAAGCTCCAATGAATAATATGTTCTTTATTCTGTGAACTGTTAACAGCTGCAGACACTATTACAAATGGCTCACAAAACATATCTTTTTGGTCAGTGCTTCAGACGATTTGCAATACCAAAGCTTTTACTGAAGCTAGAATCTGAGCAAATTTAACACAGAGCTTGATTTATATTTATCTCAAAAGTGGAAACATTTGATTTTTCCTTTTTTTTGCTCCTTTAAATAACTCATGTTTTCAGTATGAAAGACTTGAAGCGAGTTCAATTTAGAAAAAAACAAGGATTCGGAAAAAATTGGTAAAAAGAAAAACCCCCCGTTTCTTTTGACAAGGAAGATTCTGTTGTTATGACTGTAAATTTCCTACACAAAATCATTTGGCTGTGATAATTTTTCCCAAAAGACTGTTAATTAAAGATTTTAATTTTGGGTTTTTAAAAAGAAAATTCTGTATGCGAGGTGGGGTTTGGGAAAAAAATAAACCCACGATAATTAATTTCGAAGAATCTGCAAGAATTTGTAAATTTTTTTGGATTAAGAGAAAGGTTGGCAATATGTGATTTTGGTAATTGAAAGGTTTAAAATGAGGGCATCATTTTTGTAATTTTTTTTATATGTTTTTTGTGTTGGCTACAGATGTAATCATATTTTATAAGCATAGACATAATTGACCATTTGAGTGTAAGTGTTAAACTATATTAAAAAAAATTTTTTAAAAAAAAAATGAAAAGAGTAATTTGTTGCTCGGCCCCTTTTTGGCAAGCAATACCATAAGTTAATGATGCGTTGGTGCTTAAAAACCCTCGAATTTTCGTTTATTTCCCTTCTTTCTCAGTGCACTGTTGGAGGACACTTGGATGTTAAGGCTCTCTTCTTCACATTTTCTGGCAGTGCCCAGTTTTAACATCGTTTTGGAATGCGTTCTTCATATGGCATCTAAATTCACCCAGATACCTTGTCCAAACTCGCCAGAATTTGCTCTTCTGTTAGATAGATATTAAAAAAAGTCCCTCTTTTAAAAGAGTATTTTTTGTTATCATACATTCTACAAGGCTGGTAAATGCCAGAGATTGGAAGAATAGAAATCCACCTTCTGTTCTAGAAATGACCGAGATAGTATCTACCAATTGCCTGTATGAGAAAATACTAGCCTGTAGAGCTGCTAAAACCCCTAAATATATCTCAGCCTGGTCCTCTCGATGGGCTTAATGGGTTTAAAAAAAGATAAATTTTCCTCCCCTTTCGCTTTTAACTCAAACTGAGCGATTCGGTGCTGTTAGGGGGTTTATGTTCCCTTTCCTTCCCCCCAAAAAACCCAAACGAAAACCATTTCCTTCCTCGCCCAGTTTTTCTCTTTTATTGTAAGAGATGTTTAAAGTTTCTCAGTGATATACATTGTTTTATAAAAAGGGATTTATTGCCAACATTGCATGAAAGTATGTTTCTTTTGGTCCCTTTTAAACTTTTTTCCCCCAAACCTCTGAAACCAGGGCCTGGAAAAAGGCTTTTTTTGGTGCCCTAGGCGAGTAACCCAAAGGGCCCCCCCCCCCTCGCTCTAAAAAAAATCCCCCCCCACACAACACAAACCCCTTTCCCACCCCGGCCCCCAGGCCCTGTCACAAATTTTCTGACTTTTCCACATAGCTCCCGTCCTTCTCCTCAGCTTCACAGCCAATAAAAACCCACCCCTTTGACAAATTTGTTTTTTTCCCAAAATCGGTCCCCTCGGGAAGACAGGGGAAATACCCTAAATCCAGTCACAAAAAATTTCCACCGATCCCATGGAGAAAAACTACCAGAAAATTTATTTTTTAACAAAAAACCACCTACAAAACAAAGACCCAAAACTTTTTACTCTTAAGGCTCAAAAAATTCTGCCAAAACCCGACCAAAAGCAACCCCCACATGTACTATAGCTGTACACAGGCTTAAAGGGGAATATACCCCCGGCCTACTTGCCCATATAGGGGTAGTACTGTTTTTTAAGCCTTGAGAAAAATAAGTTTTACACGCATTTAAAATTTTTGTGACTCACGCGGAAAACCGTCTTTTTCTGATAGCGTCGTTAAATTTTTCCCCTTTTCTTCTCCACCCTTTTCACACCTTCATCCCAAATTGCTCCCGGCCAAATCGTCCGGGGAAATTTGGACACTAATATCTTAGTTTTCCTCACTTTTTCCAGAAAACTCCAAAATTTAAATAGGTATATAAGCCCCCCTTAGTCAGACATTTTATATGGGATATCCCTCCCGTCACCGGTTATAAATTTTGTCCCCTTGAAAGGGAGGTTTTTATAAATATAGGGGCACTCAGGCAGGTATATGCAAAGGGGGTCAGGGAAAAATATAGCTAGGGGGTTTAGGCAAAGGGGTAAAGGGGGTACAAGCAAGGCGATGGGGGCTGGCAGGTTTTGGGGGCCCCCAGGGGAGGGTAAGGGGCCACAGGGAGGGTTAAAAGGGGCCACTGGGGGGGGTTTTGGGGCCCCAGGCAGGCGTAATGGGGCCCACCCGGGGGGCGGTGGGGCCCCCAGGCGGCGTTAAGGGGGGTTTGGCCCCCCCCCTTTGAAAAGGGGGCCCCAGGCAGGCGTAAAGGGGCTCGGCAGGCGTATGGGGGCACCAGGGAGGCGTATGGGGGCCACAGGGAGGCATATAGGGGCCAAAAGGCAGCCGGTACAGGGGGTTTAGGCAGGCGGGAGGGGGCCAAGGCAGGCATATAGGGGGCCCCAGGCGCCTTTTTAAGGGGGGCTCAGGAGGCTTTGGGGACCACAGCAGGCGTAGGGGCTCAGGGAGGCTTATTGGGGGAACAGGGAGGCATATAAGGCAACCGGCAAAGGGATTAAGGGGGCCGCAGGGGAGGAATTTTAGGGGGCCGAGGCAAAGGGATTTATGGGCCCCAAGGAGGTTATGGGGGGGCCCGGCGGCGTATGGGGGCCACAGGCCCAAAAATAGGGGCCACGGCAGGCATTAAAGGTGGGCCCCTGGCAGGGCAAATTTTAGGTGGGCCCCAGGCCCGGCCCTTTTTTGGGGGGAGGCAGGTATTATAGGGGGCCGCAGGGAGACATTATAGGGGGGCCCCAGGCAGGGATTAAGGGGGGCCCCCAGGCAGGGTATAGGGGGCCGCCCCCAGGATTAAAGGGGGCCGGGAGGCGGGGTATAGGGGGGCCCCAAGGGGGGATATAGGGGCCAAGGGCAGGATTTAGGGGGCCACAGGCAGGGTTATTGGGGGCCCCAAAGGGAGGAATTTTTTGGGGCCGGGAGGGAGGAATTTTAAAAGGGGGGGCAGGGGGATATGGGGGCCACAGGGGGGGGTATGGGGGCCACAGCAGAATATAGGGGGGCCACAGGGAGGCACTTTAAAAAAAAAACATTAATACTTACCCCAAATTCCCGGGGCCCGGGCGCTCCTCTTCTGTTTCCTCTTCCGGGGCCCCCCATCCTCCGGGGAGCTCCTGGGGCGGCCACGGCCTGTTTACCCCTCTGTTGCCCAAGGAGAGGCCTGCGCGCGATTTCAACCCCGTCATTGCCCAAAGCGCCTGGGTTAGGCGCACGGGGGGCCCCCGCGGCGGGTCCTCAGCGCTGGGAGGAAACCCCACGGCCCCGCCGGGGTCCCCTGGACTCCCCGGGGGAAACCAGCGATCCCCCCGGGGGGGGGGGCCGACCCCTGTTTCGGGGCAGGGGGCCCCTTTCACCTTTCTTTCCCGCAGAAGCGGTCACAAAGGGGCCCCCCGGGGCTCAGGGCCCCCGGGGAGCCCGGCCCGGAGCCCGGCGGGGGGTGGGGCCCTGACGGCGCCCCTTTGGGGTAGGGGTGAGGTAGGGGGCCCCAAAGGCGGTCGCTCCCTTTGGCCTACCCCTCGTTTCCCCGGCCCCGTCTGTATCATACCCACTGTATTTTTTGGGTTACTGCACTATTTTCCCTTTATAAATTTTATAAGTTTCTGTAATTTCAATGAAAAACCAAAAAGGTTTTCAGGCATTCCCCCGACTTTCACTTTTTCCACTTTCAACTGTTCCCTTAAATTTTAAACGGGGGACTTAAGGTCCCTTTCTGACACTTGAAATTTCCCGTTCCCCGCAGGTTTGAGTACAAGTTCCAAACATAAACCCCAGCGCACATGAGGGAAAATCCCTTCTTAACGGGGGCAAGCGCAAAAAAAATGTAAAAATCCTCCTGCACTATCCAAAACAAAAAAAAAAAACCTTTTGTGCTGGAATTACTTTTACATTACATACAAATTCAATTTAAAACAAACCTACACCCCCTCTCCCGTTCATTAAAACCCCAGGACCCCTGTATTTTTTTATTGACAAAATTTCAATAAAAAAAAATGATTAAAACAGTAAATTCTGAAATACCGTTGGACCGGCGCCCGCGACTCCTCCTGCAGGCGCCCCGCATTTCTCCCCCCGGCCCCCGGTCAGTCCCGCCGCTGCCCGGGTGTCGGGCGGGGGGCCTCGCCCTCCGGGCGTCGGTACCACCGGCCGCGCCCCTGGTCCCTGCAGTCTCCTGTTTCCCGGTGGCCCCTCCCTGTGATCAAAGGGCGCGTGCCCCCCGGCTCTGGATTTTTAAAAGGGGGGCGGCCGGAAAACTGGGTAATTGCCGGCACTGCCTTATTTCACCGGGCGCTTCCCCCCGCTTCCGCGGATCTTTTAGTCCCCTTGCCTATTGAAAAGGTTCCTATTTCTCTCCTGACTACCGGTCCCTACTCTCCTTCCGTGTTTGACCACGAACTCTGTCGCCTGCCCGGGCCGCTGCCCCCACGCCCCACGACCATAGCCCCGCCCTGACCTTTTGCCTCCCCCGACTACGAGCCTGCCTGAGATTTTGCACCACGCATATTTCGGCTGCCACTGCAGAAATAACGAGGGGAAAAAGACCGGGTAGACTCCCGCCGCAGCAATCCATCCCCTTTGCGGGGGGCTTGGTGAAAACCCCCGGGGACCACTCAATTCCTTTCCCCTGGCGGGGTTACACTATCGCTTGTGGGTGGTCCAGTGGATCCATTTACCCCCCCAAACCGTAACGTAAGATCCGGCCAGGGGACCCCCCGCCAAGGTACCCCCCCGCCCATTGTGGCGGTTTCTCACCGGTGGCCCGACAGTCTCAGCAAGGGCCCCAGGGGGGGAAACAGCGGGATCAGTTGACCGCCGGGGGTGCGCAGTCTCACCCCCCAAAAAGCAACCCCCAACCTCCTCCTTGGCCGCCCCCCGCCCCGGCGATCCCCCACTGCTCCGTTGGGCCCCAAGCTGTTTGTCGCTGCCTCCAAATTTTTCCCGGGATCCCAGCCTGCAGGGTTTCCTCCCCAGTGCACCATGCCATTGAGTTAATGGGGGGCCAACCCTGTAAAAACGTTCCAAGGTGGGTTTGGGGGTCACCTTTTTGTGGGGGGAAAGGGGCCCGGCCGGGGCTACACCCTATGGGACGGAGCGATCCTGAACTGGGGATTCATCCCCTTTCCTCATAAAAACCGCATTTCTTCGAGGACCACCCGAGCATCTTCTGGGAAACGGCACTCTTGAACCTACGCAGGTCCTTCAGTCGGGAGTACACAGTACAGTTTCGCCCCCCTGGCATCGAGCTTCCGGGAATGCGCCCCCCTCCCCACCTTTTAAAAAGGCCTTTCCACATATCAAGGACGCCCTTGCCGCAAGAGATTTTCCCATCCCTTTAAGCAATTAATCCACCGGGCCACCCGATTAACGTCGCTTCGCAGAGAGGCAAAAGGCTCCGCCAAGATGCGACCTGGCTGCCCGCCGTCTGCCACGCCGCTCCGGTTTTCCAGACTTCTCACTCCTTCCCTCCCCCACTGAGGAGGAACCCATGCAGGTGGATCGTCACATTTCGGAGCAGAAATTACCCCGTCGCCGTGCACAAAACAGTCTGAAACTGCGCCAGTCCGGACCCTTTTCGGAAGACCCCTGTCCCTTCGCCCCCAAACGTCCGGGAAACCCCGCACCAAGTATTTTGGGAAGGCATCCCTGGGTGAGAACCTTCCTCCCCACGCCTACATGCCGGGGGAGATCAAACTGACCGGTTGTATTCCACTCCTTTCCTGGACCCGGGTTTCCGCCGCAACTTTTATCCCGCCCCCCTTGATCCCGTTACCAGCTTCCTGTGGTTAGTCTGAGAACCCTTTTGGGGAAATCCCCTGTCACGGGAGCTGCTTGGGACGCCACCCGGTCCCGGGACCAAGCCGGGTGCCCCCACGTGGGCGCCCTGCACAAGGAGAAGACCCCCCTCTACGTATGCTGGTCTTCCTCTCGATCCTTTTGGGGCTCCCGTACGGGGCAGCCCATGCCCAAACGTAATTGGATGACAGGCGAGGCGTGGCCGGGGGGCCTGACTGCTGGAACCTTGTCGGGGGGCACTCGCCCGGGCGCCCCTTTTCCTTTTCCCAAACGCCCCCCGGGCCTCTGCCGGGTTTTGCCTACAAATAAAACGGGATTATGCGGCTCTTCTCAAAAAAGCAGGCCAATCCTTGCGCCTCATCCCCCCTAATGCCCTACGATCGCCGGAACCACCCTCCTGGGGGCAGGGTTTACCCCTGGGGTCGGAGCCCGGGCCCTGTCGACCAATTGGGGAAAACCGCAGAAGGGTTTTATACGAAAAACCTCCCCCCGGCGGGGGGCGGGTTTTTTTCTTCGTGCAGAAAAAAGATGGTCTCTACGGCCCTGTACGAATGGGGTTTTAACAAAATCACGGTGAAAAAAACCCTATCCCCTTCCCGTGAAAACGAAACTTTTTTGCCGGCTTCGGGGACAAAAATTTTTTTCCCCTTTTTGACCTGAAAAGGGCCTAAAACCCTCCGCATTCGAGGGGGATATGGAAGACTGCTTTTAACAAAAGGATGGACACTTTGAATATCTCGTCATGCCCTTCGGTTGGTGCAATGCCCAAGCCCCAAGAATTTGTGAACGATATCTTCCGGATCCCCTTTTTAAAACTGTGTGTGGTCACCTAACACTTTCGGTTTCCTGCCGATGTGGAGACTCACGCTCCAGGGGTCCGCCGGGTATTGGGCGGCTATGTGTCAACCACCTTACGCAAAATTTAGAAAATTCTCTCCCCCAGACCACCTCCCTTTCCTTGGTTACGTTATCTGGACCGCGGGTTACAGATGGACCCTGCCAATTGTCGGCTGTCTTGCATGGCCCCCCGGTGGGGCCCACAGCTATGCAACGCTTCTGGGGTTCTCGAATTCCAAACGTAGTTTATCCTGCATTATTCACTTTTTGGGGCACCTATCATTGCACTTACCAAGAAGAACCAACCCTAGCATGGCCGCCGGGCCAAAAGGAATTTTTAACTTAAGGCACCTTCGCCTCGCGCCCTCCTACCAGACCCGATTCCGGAAGCCATTTTTCTGGAGGGGGATGCCTCCTCGGGCGGGGCTGGCCAATTCTTACCAAAAGGGACCTAAAGGCAAGTGGGCACCTGGCTTTCTTCTCCAAATTTCCCCCCCGGAGAGAAATACACCATCGGAGAACGGGGGGTTTCAAGCTAGCCCCAAAGAGGGGTTATCTTCTGGGAAAGGCGCACGCTATCCCATCCCATTTACTCCGACCCAAAAAATCTTTTAATCCTCCAATCGGGCCCCAAACCCCCAACCCCCAAAGTCAAACCCGGGGTCCCTGTTCTTCTCGGCTTCAATTTTCCGATACATTTTCGGCCAGCAAAAAGAATCAGGCCGTGCCTCTCCAGTGACTCTGATTGTTGGGGGAGAGGGCAAAAGCCCCAGCATATAATTTCCCCCGAAGCCTGATCTCGGGGGGCTCCATAGACTGTGAAATGTTCCCTCCCGGGGAAAACTTATTCCCCTGCGCTGCAGAGAATTTTGAAATGGGGACCTGTTTCTCTTTGGCTGGGCACCCCGGGGCACGCAAACCTTCCTCCTAAACTCTCATTTTTACTGGGGGGCCAAACTTGCTAGGGACATCAAGGATTTGTGAAGTCCCCGTTAAATTTTTGCCGTAACAAGACTCCCCACCCAAACCCCCGGGGTTTTCTCACTCTGCCCACCCTGGGCCCCCTTGGGGCTCTTTGGGAATAGATTTCATCACGGGTCGCCTCCCCTTCGGCAAAAGGGCATCTGGGTGGCGCGACCGTTTTTTCCCAAGATGGCGCACTTTATCCCGTTTCCAGGGGCGCCTCTGCCCCCCCTTGGCCAAAAGTTTTTTCTCCCCAAATTCCGCCACACGACTTCCGCACACATTGTCCGATCGAGGGGTTAAATTTTGTGTGATTCCCGGCGGGGCCCTCTCTCTCGTTGCAGGGGGAACCTCGATTTCTCTTCCGCCTACCACCCCCAACAACGGCCAGTGGAGAGAATCAAATCAAAACCTGGGGGCTATTTACACATTTTTTTCTCGGGTCACAGGATGACTTGGCCAGCTTGCTTCTTTTGGGGGAGTTTTCCCATAACTCCCTGGATCAAATCCACTGGTATTTTCCCATTTTTTATCGTCATGGCCCCATCCCCCCCTCCATTGCCATTGGTCCACCCTTGGAAGTGCCGGAGCGGATACTTTTTTCCCAAGATATGGGGTCCTTTGGAAACAACCGCCGTCTCTCACTGCACCCCACATGAAGGTCCAACGGACAAAAAAGAAGACCCTCCCCAGTTTTTGCCCGGGACAAGGTTCTATCGGCCCGTTTAAAACCCCTGAAATCCCCCCGTACAAAAATTTGGGGGGGGCCCCGGGATGTAGGGCCATTTTAAGTACTCCCGCTCAACCCCGGGTGCACAAACCCGCTTCCAAACCCCCCCTTTGGGATTCCAATCCTTACATTTTTCCCTTTTTGAAGCCTTGGGCCTGAACCGTTTTTCCCAGAGGACAACCTCCATCTCAAGCGGACCGCCAACATCTTCACTTAAATTGATCCTTAACATGAAGACCATCAAAAGGGGAAAGGGGGTTTTCCCCCGACGACGGAAGGGTTTGGTCCTGAGGGGAGATCGGGGAGCCGAGGACAACAACTTGGGGCCCTTGGGGCCTGAGTTCTGCAAGATCCTCCAGGGCAGGAAGAAGGGGAGGGCTAAGTGGGGGAGGGTACTGTTGCGCCGGCGCCCGCGACTCCCCCTGCGGGCACCGCCGCCTCTGCCCCCGGGAAGAGTGCCGCCGCTCCCGGGTGTCGGGGGGTGGGGGCACTCCCCCCCCGGCGCGTCGGGAACTCACCCGCCGCCCCTGTTCCCCGCATCTCCTGCGTTGGGGCGCGCGCCCTGTGATCTAAGGGGCCCTGCGCCCGGGGTCTTTAGATTTAAAGGGGCATGCGCCGGTAATTGAGAATTGCCGGGCACTGCCCTCTTTTTCACCTGGGGCGCTTCCACCCCTTCCCGCCGGGCTTTAGTGCCTTGCCTATTGAGAAAGCGTTCCCTATTGTCTCGTCCTGATCTACCGTGTACCATACCCTCGCTTCCGTCTCTTGACCACGAATCTCTGCCGCCTGCCCTGACCGTCTGCCTGTCCACGACCACGAACCATAGCTGCCTGCTCTGACCTTCTGCCTGACCCCGACTACGAGCCTGCCTGACGATTTTGCACCACGCTATACTTCGGCTGCCACCGCAAGCAAGTCACGTCAGGGGTAACGACCTGGTAGACTCCCGCCGCAGCAAGTCCATCCCGCTTTGCGCCGGGCTCTGGTGAAAACCGGGACCTACTTAGATTCCGTTCCCTGGCGTGGCTTACACCATCGCTTGTGGTGGTCCAGTGGATCCACTTCCGCGTCCGGAACCGTAACAATACCAATCAGCCATAACAGTAAAAAAATGCGTAACAATGATTATCTTGTTACAGTTGCACCTGTCAAAATAGTAAAATATATTAGGCAGTGAGTAAGTGGTTCTTGGAGTTGAGGTGTGGGAATTAGAAAAAATGGACATAAATACGGATCTGAAAGTATCTAAACTATTATAGCTAGAAAACTAGAAGGGCCTTCTAACCCCCTTCAGGCTCCAGGGCCAGGTTTGATTGCAAACTCTGCACTCTTTTGAGCTACACCCAGGATTGTTTAATAATTTATATTTCATGCTGCAGGTGTCCTATTGGTCCAGTCCATACCCTTCTCCCGAACTAACACGGTAAGGAATTTCAAACTGAATAAAACAATAAGAGGATCATATTGATCATCAAGTTAATAATGCACAGTAAATGAGTGACGACTGCAATTGAATAAAACATATACAGAACAATAAGAAGACCTACAGTATGGATATTTTGTGTTTCTGGGAAGTAGAGTTCACACAGTATTTTATGTCCTTGTGACAAAGAGGTACCAGAATCCAGTGCTCATGTCTTCTCAAAAACATGTGACTCACTAATGTACATAGGGTGTGCCTTATTGATTGCGGTTATTTAGACTGTAGAAAAGAATACTCCACATTTTTTTAATCTGAGAGACTTTTCACAAATGTCTGGCCAGAATACTTGCAGCAGCAGCTTTATTCAAAATTCCCCTTTTGCTTACACAATAAATTATTTAATTAAGTTTGCTATACAACTTTTTTACAGTTTACACATGGAATTAATATAGAAAAAAGTGAATTACTCGTCTCATCTTAAGTTACCACTTTTACAGTAGCCCAGAGTTAACATTCACAATTCTGTAGGCCTCAGAGCTGAAATCTCCCAACCTTACTTATTTATTCAATGTCTGCACAGAACAGGGGGGTCTGAAAGAGTTTAATGAGGAGTGGCCTCGCTACATAAGCCGCAGTAAATATTAATAAAACTCCAAAACATAACTATTCTTTAGACAACGAATCCCCAAATGGACTAACGATTAGTTGGATTTAGATTTCTAAACCTTTTAACAACTGTTAAACAAGCCCATATAGTTATGTGTAAACAGATATGTAATGTCTTGCCCTTGTACTGTAAGCTTAAGTTAATATATTTAGATCAGACCAAAGAGATAAGGCCATGTCCACAGTTGCGTCGGAGGTTCTGTTTTCCACTAAAACAACAAACACCACAACAGAAACCCACTGGACCCAATTGATTATTACATTGGCCTCCTTCATGAAACTGATCATGTTCCATCTCTGTGATGGATGCTCCAAGCGGAACCTTCAATACACATGTGAACCAGGCCTAAGGGTATGTCCACATGGCGAATTTGAACACTGATTTTGGGCGTGGATTCCACTCCCAGAAACATTGTCCAATCCGACTTTAAAGTGACACTATACCCTATATAAATGACAATACTGATTTTACATGAGTATTGTCGGCATGTAATTGACAGGTCAATGCTTTGAGCCATTATACGCGGCAATAATAATATAGTATAGGAGGCAGATATCTGAATCGGACAGTCCGGGTCTTTTCCTCAATAAAATATACACTGGCAAGCGTGGAATTTTCAACAAAGAAACAACACTTTGTTGGCGTTGACAGTGTTAGAAATGCAAAAGACGTTGTGTGAACCTACCGTAAGAAGGAGTAATAATGAAATGGCTCAGCCCTCAAGTTGTATCTATTGGAGTTGTTTAGGTAGACAACAATAGCAAAAGGAATGCTGCACTCATTATATAAATAAACTAAATAATATTAATATTATAATTGATAAAGGGTAGCACACTCTTATGACTATATGTAAAGGTAGACTCAAATATACAATAAATAAACAAAAATAAACCAGGTCTTCTAAGGCCTGATATACATGATTTTATTAACAAAAAAATAATAAAATTACATAAAAAGACAAGTTCACAAAAAGAAAGGCTTCAAATCCAGGGAGGATACAGAGTAACTTAAATTCTTCAAAATTAACACATGATTGGAGTGTATAAATATATGGTAAAAAGAAATGTCTAATCACAAAAGGCGACATGTATGTACGGGGCTGCGCCAGTTATCAATGTGTGAGCAGGCGCACTCCAAAATTAGGTGTATTATAAAGCGCCCGCGTCACTTTGTAATGCGCCTCAGATGCAGGGGCGTTCGGGAGGTGCCGCACTACAACTGTACGATTCCACACATTTATAGCTTCAGTACAGCAAATCCAGGCATATTACTGCTGGAACAGGTAAACCAATTTAAAAGTAGTTTACCTGAGCCTGAAATTTCGCTTTGTAGCTAGAAAGCGCTAAATCTATGACCTGCAGTAGAACAGGTTCATAAATTCAGGCGCATTCTGCACTACTAATGCACGCAATAAAATTGGCTCCTGGGCACCAAAAATTATACATGTCGCCCATAATCAATATAGTACCATATAATAGTTAATTATAGTCACCTATTAATACATAATGTTGTAAACAACATATAACCATAAAATAATTACATATTTAGATATTGAGTATACCCATAAGGCCAATAAAGTGAGTAATATACAACATTAGAAAAGTATTAAAATATAAGCTGGCTACAGGATAAACCCTCCCCTCCCCCTCAAAAAAAAAAATTAACGTTAACGACCCAATGTTATAAACCTGTATTATGACCCACCTGGGATGCCTTCATCCCGTCGCATGTTTTGGCCTAATTTAATCTGGGGTGGCATAGTTGTATAAATTGTTTAGTTATGATTATGTTATACAGTCATGACATTGATAGTGCTATAAGGTACTTATTCAACTATTAGGTACATACTGTACAGGTTTCAGCAATGTTTAAAGCTATCATCATGTTCCAGTTCTAAAGAAAGCATATGAATGCATGACCTCAGATTGGCACAGCTCAAAGAAAACAATGGCCATCATTTAAAGGATGGCAATACAGCACATTTTATGCAATTTTGTCTATTTGCACAATCTCTGCCCTTTCTATTCTATGACACAAATGGCAGAAAGTGGGGAAGTCAGCTGGAAACATTAGCTGTGAACTTTATATTACAATTGTTAGATTTTATTATATTTAGACAATTTATACTTACATAGAAGATTATTTTAAATGTGATCAAACCAAAGCTAGCTATATGTCAATTTCATGCACTTGATGGTGGGCACCTTCTTTAATCATATACAATGGTCATAGATATAGGACTGCATTAAAGGAAACCTGTCACATAGGTTATGCCCCCCTTGCTGAGGGCAGCATAAGCTAGTGTCAGACCTGCTGTTTCCAGCGCTGTGTCCCTTATTCTGTAAGATGCTGGAGTTTTAGAGCGTTTACCCCTCAAATCTTACTCATGAGCAGGTGTTAAACCCGCCCACCAAATGCTAGCACCGCCCACCAGGCAGTTATTCTTATGTTTCTACCTATTCAAAGTAATAGGTTTATCAGTTGAGGTGGGCGGAGCTAGCCTCAGATGGGCGGGGTTTGAAAAAAACTCACTCCTTGAATGACTCTTTTCTGGCTGAAAACTGCAGATTTGAGCATTAGATACTCGAAAACTACAGCATCTTACAGAATAAGGGACACAGCGCTGGAAACCTGTGACAGGTTCTCTTTAAGTCTCACAATTTCATAATTATAACAACTATCATCCAACCATTGTACCATTCTGCAACCTTTCTGCTACTCAATTGTCAGTAATTTACCTATTCAGCCTCCAGCTTCTAGGGAGCAATACTCTGCACCTGCATCTCCTGGTTTGGGCCCACACCCAGAGAGACCGGCTGCTGGAGATTCTTTGATTGACAGGTCTCCAGCTACTCTGAATAGAGGGTGTGTCACATGAGCCAATAGGAGGGTGTGGAGACTGCTCCAATCAACTACATGGGCGGTTTCCGGGCACTCAATCTAAACCTATTGAAATCTCCAAACTTTGCCTGTGATATTTACTTGTGCTTTACTGGTTGCTTCTCCCATTTTCCTGAGCTTGGCTTGTTTCCTGACTTCGGCTTGCTTCCAGATTTGTTATCTTGCTCCTGACTGTTTTCTGACCCTTTGGTGCGTTTTCCGTTTATTCTCTTAGTTTCTGATTTGTGGCCTGACGTACCCGTTCTGTTGCTGACCCGGACTGTTCAAGTTTTCTTCCACCTGATGGTCCCTGCACTTGGTAGCGTTGGAGCCACCAGATAGTTGGATTCTGCTAACTAAGGCCTCGTTCACACGGCTTATTTCGGACGGATTTGCCGACGGATTGACGATCGTCAATCCGTCGGCAAATCTGTCCGAAATAAGTCCACAGCCTATTTTCTATTGATTTCAATAGAAAATACGGCTCGTCGTTCACACGACGCAAAATCCGTTCCGGATTGCCGCCGCGGATTGACGACGGCAATCCGGACGGAAAAACAATTGACATGTCAATTATTTCCGGACGGATTCACCACCTACAATGATTGTAGATGGTGAATCCGTCGAGAAATCAGTTACAAATACGTGCCACACTTAGTGGCACGTATTTGCAACTGATTTTCAACTGATTTCAGAACGTATTTACATCGGAAATCCGTTGTAAATACGTTCTGAAATAAGCCGTGTGAACGAGGCCTAAGGCAGAACGTCAAGTAGACATGGATAGCGCGCTGGGTTCCAGTTAGGGCACTGTACCTCCCTTGACGTAACATCAATGCAGTAAAGCTTTAGACAGTCAAGCTGATACTCAAACAATAAAAAAAATTACTTTTGTCCCATGTGGCTGCGCTAAGGAATGGTTTTGGCTACCAGCTTTCAAGCATTAGATAATGAGTAATTTATAACAAAAATTCTTAAGGAACTCAGCTTAGTTCTCTGCTGACTGGTATAGTGCTGAGGGACTGGCGCAAGGCAAGTGTGGTTTCCATATTCAAAAAGGGCTCTGGTTCTTGCCCAGGTAATTATAGACCACTAAGCTTATCGCTTATTCTGGATAAACTATTTTTGGAGCTCTTAATAGTTTATAGAGTAGTATGTGGCAGAAACTAGAATTAAAAATGATGGCTAGAAGAGTTTTACTAAGGACAGAGGCTGTCAAAGAAACTGGATTTCTTCTAATAAAGAAGTGAGTGGAAGTGTGGATAGAGCCAGGGGCGTAACTACCGGGGTAGCAGTTGCTACGGGGCCCCGGCGCTTAGGGGGGCCCCGGGGCAGCTGCTACCGCGTCCGCTACCCGTAATGCCGCTCCTGGGCCCCCCGGCAGTGAACGTAACAGTTCACTAGGGCGGGCGGGGAGCTGCAGGGCCCGCGCTACCCCCTTGAACGCCCGGGGGGCCCTCCCGCTGGCGGGGAGCTACAAATGGAGCGCCGATCGCTCCCCCCTACTTCCCCTGCCGGGCGCTCTGTGGTCACTTTGGGCGCACCGGGGGATGTACACACCGCGCCGCCCCGTGAAGGCAGAGGCTGCGGGGGGAGCAAACAGAGCACGCGCATCGGGGGACGTGGACCGAGGTAAAGAAAAGTGATTTCTTTTTTTAAACCTCCCCCCATACCCGCCTATCCCCCTCA
This sequence comes from Phyllomedusa bahiana, assembly GCA_025379985.1. Classification (NCBI taxonomy): domain Eukaryota; kingdom Metazoa; phylum Chordata; class Amphibia; order Anura; family Hylidae; genus Phyllomedusa; species Phyllomedusa bahiana. The sequence goes on along the minus strand of JAODAL010004564.1, from coordinate 96,387 downwards.
TATCCTCCAAAAAACCCCCAAGCCTTCCAATACCCCCCATATGCCTGCCTATACCCCCCCTATCCTACCTATACCCCCATATTCCTGACTATACCCCCCAATGCCTGCCTAAAACCCCCCATATGCCTCCCTAAAAACCCCCCCATATGCCTCTTATACCCCCCCATATGCCTGCCATACCCCCAAAGCCTCCCAAACCCCCCATATCCCACCATACCCCCCTTTTCCCTGCCTATACCCCCCCCATATGCCGCCAAAACCCCCCAAAAATTTCCTCCTATACCCCCCATTGCCTACCAAAAACCCCCCATAGCCTCCCAAAAACCCCCCATATGCCTGCCATACAACCCCCCAATGCCTTCCTAAAACCCCCCAATCCTCCCTAACCCCCCATACCCTGCCTAACCCCCCATATCCCCTGCCAAACCCCCCATATGCCTACCAAAACCCCCAAAATTGCCTGCCTAAACCCCCCAAATCCCCTCCCTTTAAAAACCCCCATATGCCTGCCTATACCCCCCCCAATCCTGCCTATACACCCCCACTTTTTTCCTGCCTAAAAACCCCCCTTTAAACCTACCAATACCCCCCCCTTTTATGCCCCTTTAAAACCCCCCCCATATCCCCTGCCTATACCCCCCATATGCCCGCCAAATACACCCCCCATTGCCTCCTATACCCCCCTATCCTGCCATACACCCCTAATATCCTCCCATCCCCCCCATATGCCTGCCTTTTAAAACCCCCCAAGGGCCTGCCTATACCCCCCAATGCTGCCTAAAAAACCCCCCTATGCCACCTATCCCCCCCAATTCCCCTACCTATACCCCCCAACCTGCCAAAAAACCCCCATACCTCCTATACCCCCCCATAGCTTCCTAACCCCCTCATATGCCGCCTATACCCCCCTATGCCTGCCTATACCCCCATTTTCCTCCCCAAAAACCCCCCAAAAGCCTGCCTTTTACCCCCCATAGCCACCTATCCCCCCATATCCGCCTATACTCCCCCATATGCCCTGCCTATACACCCCCATATCCTCCATACACCCCCCTATCCTCCCAAACCCCCATATGCCTCCTTCCCCCCACATGCCTCCTATCCCCCCCTTTGCCCCATAAAACCCCCAAAATGCTGCCTAAAAAACCCCCATATGCCTACCTAAAACACCCCCATATGCCTCCTATCCCCCCCAAAAACCCTGCCTAAAAACCCCCCATAGCCTGCCTATACCCCCATAACCTGCCTATACCCCCCAAGCCGCCTAAAACCCCCCTATGCCTGCCTATACACCCCCCTATATGCCTGCCCTTATACAGCCCCCTAAGCCTGCCTGTCATACACCCCCATAGCCTGCCCTATACGGCCCCCATATACCTGCCAACCCCCCCCATTTTCCTCCTGTACAGTCCAATATCCCTCCAAAAACCCCCACAAGCCTCCTTTTTACCCCCACAACCCCCTGCCTTTAACCCCCACAACCCCGCCTGTCTACTTATAGGGGGCCCCTTTGCTACCTAAACCCAACCAAAAAGGCCCCTAAGTCCACCTAACCCCTGTCTACCTTATGGCTCCCTATAGCACCAAAACCCGCCTGCCTAATTTGCACTCTATGACTACCAAAACCCTTTGCCATTTGGGGCCCCCAATATCCTACTAAACCCTGCCGCCAAAAGGGACCCCTATAGCCAGGGGACGGTCTGAGAAGTCAGGATTCTAAGATATTTGTGTCTAAATCTGGAGACAAGTGGCGGGAGATGTCATCATGCCTGCCATCCCCCCCCAAAATCCTACCTATAACCCCCCTTTACCCCTAACCCCCCCATATCCCTGCCAAACCCCCCATAGCCTCCTATACCCCCCAAAACCGCCTATCCCCCCATATCCGGGCTATACACCCCTATACCGGCCTAAAACCCCCCAATGCCTCCAAAAAAAAACCCCCCCCAATCCCTACCTATACCCCCCAATGTCTCCCTATACCCCCCCATATCCTCCTAACCCCCCATATCCCTACCTATACCCCCCATATCCCTGCCTAAAACCCCCCCATATCCTGCCTATACCCCCTCATATGCCTGCCTATACCCCCATACCTCCTATACCCCCAATCCTGCCTACCCCCCCCCCAAATCCTGACTAACCCCCCAAGCCTGCCTATACCCCCCAACCTGCCTATACTCCCCCATAGCCTGCCTTTTCCCCCATTCCTGCCTATACACCCCCCATAGCCTCCCTATACCCCCCAAATGCCTGCCTATCACCCCCTAGCCTGCCTATACCCCCATATCCTCCTATCCCCCCCATATGCCTCCTATCCCCCCCCCAAAACCTGCCTAAAACACCCCCATATCCTCCATTCACCTCCCATATCCTGCCAACCCCCCCATAGCCTGCCTAACCCCCCATATACCTGCCAAACCCCCCATAGCCGCCTATACCCCCAAATGCCTGCCTAACAGCCCCCTAAAAATGCCTCCTGCTTATACAGCCCCCATAGCCTGCCATACAGCCCCCATTGCCTGCCTATACGGCCCCCATATCCGCCTATACCCCCCAATGCCCCTATACAGCCCCCATATCCTGCCTTACATTTCCTATATGCCTGCCGTATCCCCCCACAAGCCTGCCGTATACCCCCACAACCTGCCTGAATACCCCCACAAGCTGCCTTCTACTTATAGGGGGGCCCCTTTACTACCTAAACCCTACCATATGGCCCCTATAGCCCACCTAACCCCTGCTACCTGTATGGCTCCCTATACAAACCTAAACCCGCCTGCCTATATGTGCACTCATTGCCCCACCTAAAAACCTTGCCTATTTGGGCCCCCCCCAAACCTGTGCCTTTGGAAAATGCCAGGGGATCTAAAAAGGAAAAATTTTTTTGTGTCAAAAAGCAGGGAAAAGGGGTCGGGAATGCATGATGGCGGACGGGACCGGACAAACAAAGAGAAAGTCAAGGGACGGTCAAGAAACGTCACCTGGAGTCACAAAGTTTTCATGAATCACTTTAAAAATTTTCAAAAAGGCTGTTTACACTACTATCACCACTAAAGGTCACTGTATGGGGGAATATACAGTCTCGAGCCCGTGTACACTGGTGTCTACCACTAATGGTCACTGTAGGGTGGTTAAATACAGCTGCAAGCCTTGTACACTGGTTCCCCACATAGGGTCACTTAGGGGGTAATAACAGTCTCAACCTTTGTCACTGGTAATACCACTAATGGTCACATATTATTTATATATAATTATTTTTTAAAGACAGTAATTGGTTTTGTAGACGATCAGTAATAGCGTAGGGGTATTATCAGTCACTAATTTTGGTGGAAAAAAAAAAATTTGGGGGCATTTTCTGGTGGTAAATCAGGTCCTTAAAAAAAAAAATAGAGTTTTTTTATTGGGTAATCTGGTCTTATATAGTGGTTTTTAAAATTGGTACAGATGAATGGGGGGAAGATGTAGGGGTATTTGCCCCTTTTAATTATCTACATTACAAACAGAAAAGCCGGGTACATGTTTTTGGTGGGGATTTGGGGGGGGGGGGGCCCACCCAAAATTTGTTTTGGGCCCTGGCTCTCAGTTACCCCCGGGAAGAGCAAAGTTTTATATATAATGTTAGTGGATTTTGCTAAAGCATTTGACACTGTACCTCCCAAATGCCTAATAGGTAGTCCCCGGAGTCGATTGCTAAGGTCTAACAATCACTTGGGGCCCTTTAAAAACTGGCTTAACAACCACGAGTCCGGGGAGTCGATTGCTAACTCTTATCAACTGACTTTGTCTTGGGGCCCTTTAACAACTGGCTTAACGAACCGTTGGGCGACTTCCTTTCACGCAGTAAATTATTGTCCCCCAGTAAAGGGTAAAAGGGTCCCCCAGTAAGTTAAAACGTCCTCTAGTAGGGGGTTAAATACTTTATATATCTCCCAGTAGGTAGGTGTGTAGTTTATATGTCCCCCAGCGGGTATATAGGCAGGTTTATTGATCCCCCAGCAGGTATATGGGCGGGTTTATGGGTCCCCTAGCAGGTATATAGCAGGGTTATGGATCCCCCTGTAGGTAATGGGCAGGTTATGGATCCCCCTGTAGGAAATATAGGCAGGTTTAGGTCCCCCAGCGGGTATATGGACAGGTTATGGATCCCCCAGCAGGTAAATTGCAGGTTATGGATCCCCCAGCAGGTATATTGGCAGGTTATGGACCCCCCAGCCAGGCCGTCTTAACTGCTTTATGGGCCCCCGCAGAGCTGTGCACTGGCCCCCCCTCCAACTCAACCACCCACAGGAACATCCAGCGTCTTTTCCCTTGTGGGAATTCTGCTTAAAATCACGGAATTGCTGACGGGGGAAACACGCTGTTCTGGCGCTGCACTGTTATAAAAAATGTAAAAAATTTAACAGACCGAGTTCACACAGCTATAGCGTCACACACAGTTACATGGCCCTGAAACGCCTGCTGTTGAAAGTACGCACTGGCCACGCTTACTTCGCACAACGCTCCAGCCCAGGCCCACATTCAACTTAACTTTCCCACAGTAAGCACCAGGAATATGCGTGAAATTAAGCACTAGGGGCCACATGAAAACTGTATAGATCTAAAACCTCGCTTTGTCGCCCATAACAACCAATCAGAGCTCCCATTGATATAGTGCTCCTGGAAAAATTAAAGGGAAATCTGAGTATTTTTATGGACAACAAAGAAACCTTTAAAACTAAAACAGTTTTCATGTGGCCCTTGGTATTGCTATGATATTACTGATTGCAGGGCGAAACTTCGGGCGCATTGCAGCGGAATTACCCCCAAAGTATGCCCTCAAATATGTTTGTGTGAACATACCCGCAACACTGATTTGAAATTTGTGTCTGTAAGCACATGCACCATATTGTCCCATTGTTTTCAATGGGAATATGTACCACAGGTAAAGATATGAACTGGGGCATGTATTCAATTGAAACAATGGACAGGGGTAGGTACCTTTTTGATGCGTATTTAGGGTACATGTATGATTTTTTTTTTGCATCATTTGTTGCATGAATGCGTCGAATCTATGAACCTTTTTTACTGTGGGTCATAGATTTTAGTGCTTTCTAGCTACAAAGAGACACTTCTGGCTCAGGGAAACCCCTTGTAAAGGTCTCTCCCCTGTTCCAGCTGTATTTGGCGCCGGGAAATGTGCAGCTTCGTACGGTTGTAGTAGACGGCCTCCAGCGCACCCCCCAAAATCAGGCGCGGGTGCTTTGTAATGGGCCTGATACAGGTCTGTGGCAGGTTTAAAAATAGAGTGAACAGGGCTGCGCCAGTTTTTCGGACTGAAACGACCCAGACTTCAGGCACAGCCCCATTCATACAGTCGCCCTTGGTTTCATAAAGGGCGACATGTATAAACGGGCTGCACCAATATCTGGTGTCTTTACAGCCCGATACAGGCACAGTAACCCTTCATAAATTTTGAAATTTCCTGCATGTCACCTCCAGGGTACAGTACATCGTGCCTGTGGCTCTTTGTAATGCGCCAGATCTCGGGGGGGCGGGTGGAAGGCGGGGCGCACTAGAACCGTAACGAAGCTACATATTTATAGCTTCAGTACGGCATTTCTAGGCACATTACAGCTGGAACAGGGAAAAGCACTTTACAATGGTTTTACCCAGCCAGAAATGGCGCCCCACGCTGGAATGCGCCTGATTAATGACCCGTTGTAGAGCAGGTTCATATATCAGGTGCGTTCTAGCATATTTTTAGGCGCATGAAATTTGGCATTCGCAAGCCAAATTTCATGCATGTTGCCCAAAATGTGCATTTTACACAGCCATACAAAATACAGCCATCCATTCACATACACTCACACACATTTACACACAAATATGCACACACTCACACAGACGCAGGGAGTCTAACCTGTACACTCCAGGGGGGGGTCAGGACACGAAGATTTTCTTGTAGCCTTGTGCCGATATCATCAGCAGCTGCTGCACAGGAAAGTGCACCCACAGGAGGCACACAAACCAATGAAGGGACGGCCCTGGCTGCCTGCTGTGAGCTGCTTATTTTCCTCTCCGGCCCCTGCTGTCAGTGTGTCCCCCCCCCCCGCTCCTTGACCCCAAAAACACAGGGGGGGGGCACAACAGGACTAAAGGAAAGGAGCTGCCTGCTGAGCGATGCTTATCTCCTCTCCCGTCGTCATCGCCCCCTCCCCCTCCCTTGACCCGACACACACCCGGGAGCAGGCTGAATGGGAAAGGGCCCCTTCCCCCGGGGAAATGAGTGAAGTGCGGGCGGGGACCCCCAGGGCACAGACGGGGGGAAATCTTTAATGCTGGCTGTTTTCATTCACGGGCAGAGCAGGCACCCCCCCGAGGGGCCCCCTTGGTGCCCCTGTTGGGCCCCCGGGCAGGGCCTACCGGGGCCCAAATGGGAAAAAGGGCCCCTTTCCCCCAGCGGGTTTAATTGGCGGGTTTATGGATCCCCCAGTGGGTTAAAAAACCCGGTTTAGGTCCCCCAGCAGGTAAATTAGAAAAGCTTTTTTAGGCCCCACAGCACTTAATAAATGGAAGGAAAGGCCCACAGCACATATTTAGGTAGTTTAATATTTTCCTCCCGAAACGTTATAAAATAATAGCACCCCCCCCTTCACAAATAACATAAAATAATAGCATCCCTCCCTGCCCCCTATAACAGAAATAATAGCCCCCCCCCTGCCCAAATGACAGTAGATAATAGCCTCCCCCCCGCACATATAAAATAGATAATAGCCCCCCTCCCTGCCATTAACAGTAGATAATACCCCCCTCATCCCGCACATATAACAATAGAAAAAAGGGCCCCCCCTCCCTGCACATAAAACAGTAAATAATAGCCCCCCTCCCTGCACAAATAACAAAAAGAAAAATAGCCCCCCCCCTCCCACATATAACAAAAATTTAAAGCCCCCCCCCCCCGCACATTGACATAAAATAATAGCCCCCCCTCCCTGCACATATAACGTAAAAAAAGCCCCCCCCCCCTGCCCCAAAAACAGTAAAATAATACCCCCCTCCCTGAAACATATACAGTAGTTTTATACCCCCCTCCCTGCACATATAACATAGATAATAGCATCCCCCCCTGAAACCATAAAAATAGATAATACCCCCCCCCCTGCACATATGACATTAGATAATAGCCCCCTCCCTGCACATATAAAAATATAAAATAATGCCCCCCCCCCTGCCCCATAAAACAAAAAAATAATACCCCCCCTCCCTGCCATATAAAAATTAGATAATAGGCCCCCCCCTCCCAACATATGCCCAGAAAATAATGGGGCCCCCAGCATAAATAGAGCAATTTAATAACCTGTACAGCACTTTACCTAACCTGCCCCCCCGCCGCTGTCGCTGCCCCCGGTCCTTTTTTTTCAGCGGTGTGGGGCCCCCCCAAGGGGGCCGGCCGCCGCGGGCAGCGTGATGCCCGCGCAAAACCGCCCTTGCACTCCGGCGCGCACAGAGCCGCATCCGCCTGCGGCCACAATTACCCCGGGGAAGCCCCCTCTGCCCCGCCAAAGCATCTAACGATGTGCGCCGGCGGCCCCCACATACAGTTAGCCCCCCGCCCCCCGTTTCTGGGCCAAGGTCCTAAGTCCCTAACCCATAGCTTAGCGATTTGGAAAGCGGTTTGGGACCCTAACGATTGGCGGCGGATAGCCCGGAAAACCGGGGAAAACTAATAGGATAATTAAAGTTTTTTGGGTTTAAAAAATAATATTTGTTTTTGGAAAAAACTAACTGTACCCAAGAGTGGGGAAAAAAATTTCCCAAACTGAATGCCCCCCGATTAAAAATGTAATCCCAATTTTTTTAAAAAGGGGGGACTTTTTCCCATAAAAAAGGTAAAATAGTTTTTTTGTAAAAACCAATATTCCTGGAAAAAAATGTTTTTAAACTTTTTGACAGTGTTTTTTGTTTTATTTTGGCAGTCCTATGCAAATACAAATTTGTCCTTTTCTAGTTGTGACTGTGGAGCTAAAACTCCTGAATGGCAGGGTAAACTAACTTCGTTTTACAGTTGGTACTGATTATCTCTATGTATTCTCATTACCAATAGTAGGTAATGACAACGATCGTTCTATTGTTCAGTGGAAAAGGAAAAATAAGTTTAAACACAAACAAACAGAAAATGAAAAAAGAAATTTAACAAAAAAGGGCATAATGGATAATTTTTTTTCCGGCACGGGGTAAGAGGTTTTTACAGGTACCCATTTTGCTGCGATAAACTTAACTTCTTAAAAGAAGAACCTTCAAGAAAATTGCTTTTTTCCCTATGAAAACAAAAACTCAAAAAATGGGAAATCAAGGAAACAAACCAGGAAGTCATGTACATAGGGGAACTTTAACAAATTGTATAAAAAACAACCACCCAATTTAAAAAAGAAAAATACATATAAGTGTTAAAAATTGCTTTTCAAAAAATTGAAAAAAAAAAAAAATTTTTTTTTTATTTTCCACCTAAAAGAGACGATGAGGGCCTTTTTTTTGGGCCGGACAAGATGTAATTTCAAAAGGTGTTTTTTTCAATTACAAAAAAAATGGGGGGAAAAAAAAAATAAAAAAAATTTTCCTAAGGGGGGCCAAAATGTAAAAAAACTATTTGTCCCATTTTTTGCAGGATTTTTTTTTTTTTAAGGGATTTCTTTCCCTTAGGTAAAAATTATGTGTTTTCTGAAATTCTAAAATTGGATACCCATCCGGCAATACCAAACAGGGTAGGATTTCCTTTTATTTTTGGTCGAAAAAAAAATTTCCAAACATTTTCTTTTTTTGAAATTTGCGCCGGGGACCCCATGTTGGGGCGACCAATAACTTTTTTGAACAAACACATATGGACATCATTTGAGGGGCATTCTTTGGGGGCCCTGAATTTCCCGTTTATTGCTAGCAGTTTGGAATGGGATGCAAAATTTTTTTGGGACTTTTTTTTAAAATTTTTATGGGACATGAAATAACCAAAAAAAAAAGCAATTTTGGCCCTTTTGAATTTTCTTCTTCTACAGGTTCCGTACGGGATAAAAATTTTGTTATAATTTTTTAGACCCCGGGGTTTTTTTTTATTAGGAACCAAATATGTGTAACTTTTTTTAAATTTTTTTTTTCTTTTATTTTTAAAAAGCAAAAGGGGTGATTTTTAAAAATTTTAATACCTTTTTTTTTTTTTTTAAAACTTTAAAACTTTCTTTTTTTCTTTTTTTTAACATTTTAATTTCCCCCAGGGGGCTTCAACCCCCTAGGGGAGCCCCGATCATTTTAATTTCAGCCCCCAATGCTTTTCATAACAACTAGGAAAATTTGGGGTACCAAAAATGGGGGTTTTCCCCCCTTCCTCCTGGGGAAAGGAAGTGGGGAAAATTTAAAACAAAGGCAGCATGGAAGCCTTTTACAAGGCTTCCCCCTGCCCTGTCACCATCGGATTTAAATGCGGGGGCTCCTACGGATAAAAGCAGCACCAAACCCTTTTTCATTTAAATTAGACAAACCCTGGCAAAGAGGGGCACGTAATTTTCGGGTGTTAGCTACAATTAGCCGCTAACACCCCATGGCTGTGTAGCAGGATCCCACTTCAAACCCCCTTATTCGTTTGTATACGTAAATCATATGGTTTATAGGTCGGGAAGAGGGTTTTAAAAACAGGAGAAGGGATTAAAATAAATGGGTTTTTATTTCGCAGATGAAACAAACTATGTAGTAAAAATTTTTCAAACTAAGGAAGATAACAAAACTTTGACACCTTTGGGGGGAACCCTGTATGAATTCTGGCACGGGGAAGCATTTTTTAAAAACGTTTAAGGTAATGTAAAAAAAGTATAAACTGGGTTTTTCTGCAGGTCATACAAAACAGGGGGCAGTCTTGTTTCCAATAACAAAACCTGGGGTCAGGCACCCCCCATTTTAAATTGGCCCGGCCCCCTTTTTAAAAAGTTCTGCCCCCAAAGTTTTTTCGTCAAAGAATCAAAATGTTTCTACATCTATTAATTGGGGTTTCAATACGCCCCAAAAGCTTTGCGCTAAAAAAGTGTCTTTGGCGCTGTTTCTTTTTTGCACCAAAGGGTTTTGGGGTACGTCTGTTCATACAAACTATAGAACTGGGCCCACTACAGCTTTTTGAGGGGCCCAAAATTTTGGCGCGCCCCATTCATACATGTCGACCTTAGTTTTTTATGCATCTGAGTATTAATAATCTGCATTCATCATTTTTCCTAAGGGGATTAAAACTTGTAGAATCGCTTGTTGAGAAGAATCTGGGTGTACTTTATATTATTTGACTTTCAAAACAGCATTTAGTTTTCAGTCAGCTTTCTTCTAAGGCCAGCAGGAAAAAGGGCCCTGTATTAAAAAAACATGGGCTTGCAAAGGAAAAAGGGGCGTAATAATTTTAGCTGTAAAAAAGCATTGGTAAAAGGGCCCCATTGCCCTTTTACTCTGGGGGAAAAAGTTCAAAAAAAAGGATGTCCCCAGAAATGAAAAAGGACAAAGACGGGCAACTCAACTGATAAGGAACAAGAAGGGGTCTTTTTTAAAAGGGGAAAGGTTAGAAAGAATTTTTAAATTTTTTTGTCTTTAAAAGGGGAATTTTGTCCGGGATTTTTTTTTACTTTTAAAAACAAAACCTTGAACCATATTCTTTTCCCTTTTTAGAAAGTTTTTTTTTTTCTGATTGTGATTTAAACAAATTTGGGCCCCTTTCCCTATGAAATTTTGGGGTATTAAAACCTTCCTGCACTGCTTTAAAAAGCAGTCCCAAAAGAACTTTTCAGCAGCTTCATGCACTAGGGAAATCTGATCAGCCCTTTTACTATAGGAGAGTGTTTTTAGTCATTGTCTTGACCTGGGAAGAAGTCCTGTGTAGGGAGAGAGAGGGGGGGGTGTGCCCATCTCCTATTGTACTGGTGGGGTCCCGTGTTAAACTTAAAACATTGGTGTTTTCCCTTTTAAAGTGAAATTCCCCCGCTTGTACTGATAAATTAGCCGACTACTTAAAATCCTTTTTCCACAGAAAAGGAAGTGTCAACTATTAATTTGGCTTAGTGGCCAAATGAAAAATTTCAGGAAAAAAATTAAAATTTTTCAAAAATTTTTGAAAGTGATTTTGGGGGAAAATGTAAAAAACATAGCCATAAATTTTTTAAAAAAAAAATTTTTTTAACATAAAAAAGTGAGTAAAAAAAAATCATTTTTTGATGACACATTCCCTTTAAGAAAAGAAAAAGGGGGAAGCTTGTTTTCTAGTTAAAAAACATAAATTGCCCCTTAAAAATATGGGCACTCCCTCCATCTAAAGAAAAAAGGTTCAGTCTCCAAAGGTGACAAGCCTTCATTACCATAAGAACTACTCACAGCAACCATTTTGTTTTCTTATTCAAAACTTTATTGTATTAAACATGAAAAGTGCTTACAAAAACATAATACAGTTCTGACCAGTAATTATAGCATGGAGATATTAATTATCAACAAAAAATACAAAGGAGGCCAAATACTGTATAACCCCTTAATGACCAGGCCTGAATACATATAGAGTACTGTTTGTTTTGTTTGCATTTTTTTGTGTTATTAATATATAAAAGGTGTATAACAAAGCTAACGCTTTGGGAAAAAAGCCGGTTTTGCCCCCAATAGCCAGGGAGAGCTCCTTAGCCAGGTATGCCCCCCTGTAGCCAAGTAGTGCCCCTTGTAGCCAGGTAGCGCCCCCTTGTAGCCAGGTAAATGTCCCTGAGCCTTTTTTGCCCCCTTTTAGCCACTAGTGCCCCCCGTAGCCAGGGGGTGCCTCATTCACCAGGTCTGCCCCCCTTTTAGCCCGCCCGTGCCCCCCTTGTAGCCAGGGAGTGCCCCATGTAGCCAGGTAGTGCTCCCTTTTTAGCCCGGGAGTGCCCCATGCACCAGGTAGATGCCCTTACAGCCGGGAGTCCCCCCTTTTAGCCTGGGAGGGGCCCCATGTACGGGGGTGCCCCAATGTAGCAGGGAGGGGTTCCACATTAGGAGGTATGTCCCTTGTACCGGGAGTTCCCCTTGTAGCCCGGTATTTCCCCCTTTACCAGATAAGCCCCCCTTTTACCAGGTTGCCCCCAATAGCCAGGAAGGTGCCCCCATGTAGCCAGGTAGTGCCCCTTTTAGCCAGGTGTGCCCCCTTGTGCCAGGTAGGCCCCCCCGTACCGGTAGAGACCCTTACAGTCAAATCCCCCTTGTAGCCGGATGCCCATGTACCCGGGAGGGGCCCCCATTAGCCAGGTAGGTCCTCCATGTGCCGAGGCCCCTTGTAGCATATGTCCCTTGTAGCTAGTAGTCCCCCCTTTTAGGCAGGTGGGTCCGGTTTTCCCCTTTTGGAGGGCCCCCAGGTAGTGCCCCTTGAGCCAGGTAGATGCCCCCATCTAAATTAAAATAAAAAAATAAAAATACTACCCCATTTGGCTCCCGCACAGGGCCCCCGGAGGAAATCAGCCCAGGGGGGGTGAGTACATCCCTGCATCACACCCCCGCAATGCAACTTATTTACAAAACGCACACCCAAAAATTTACATAACAGGGAAAAGCAGGAGGGAACGTCCCCCCCCTCCCTTACGACACTCACTGTGCTTACACTAATTTGGACTGACTGATGCCCTTACCTACATTGTGGACTGACGCAAAGGTTAAGCTAGATTGTGGACTGACTGCAAGCTTAAGGGGGTTTTTCCCGATCTTTGTTGACGTGGATCCCCAAAAGGGTATTTAATCACTTTTTAAAATAGTAAAAAAAAAAATGAAACCTTGAGAGCTAAAAGCCTGACTTAGATGTCCTTTTCTTTACAGTTTTTCATTAACAACAGGAGCTTTTCGGCCGCGCTTTTAAATTTTTTGCACTTCTTATTGATGGAAAGGGAACATGAAGGGACTGGGGAGAAAGATCTTGTATGTTTTGTATAGAGAATCCACTAGTTATAATGTAATTATCTGAGTAAACACGCTCCGTACTCTCTGCTCAGCCCCCCTCCCCCTTCCCCTGCAGCGTTCATGAAGGAATGAAAGAAGGCTGCCTGATAAGCTTATCTTCTCTCCTGAGCAGATAAGAGGTAGAAATAAAACGCATATATCTTGTGCACAATACAGTTTTCCTCTGTGGATTAGCAAAACAATGTTTGCTCAACTACAGAGACTGAGTATCAGAAATGTGCATGGGAGGTGGAGTGATGACATCACAGAGGAGGTACTTATTTTTTTAAACGCAGAAACACAACGCCCCTTTTTTCAGGCCTCAAAAGGGGAGTATCAGCCTGTTAGGTAAGGAACTCACTTCTTGGTAAAACCCCTTTAAGCTTGATTGTGGACTAAATGCATTGCTTACACTAGAAGGTGGACTGGCAGGTAGCAGTGTTAACACAGCACAAAAAAAAGAAAAATATTGTGGGCCCGGTAAGATTTTTTTGTTATGGGCCGCCACCAACCCAAATACAGCTCTTACTGGGTTTGTCTGTGATCATAGATATATATCCAGTATCTTCATAGTACCTGTACACACCAAATGATAGGATTTTTATTAAAGACAATTTGTTGTCACATTGCATCATATTTTATTTTAGATACACTGAAACAATAAAATAAACTGGTTTTGCCAATAGCACCCGATCATATCACTACTTTCATTTTACGAAACGTCCTGGCAGGTAACTGTGCTCAAATCCTCTACTTTTTAGTTTTATTAGCAAATCTACCCAGACTGGATGAGGCGTATTTTTTTTATGTCATTCAGGAAAAAAATGTGTTCTCTTAACACTACTGCTTCAATATATTCAAACAACTGGAAAAATACTGGTATTAAAAGAAGTAAGAAAATTTCGCAACGGTTCAAAGCAGGATTATTTCTACCGAATTTTTGGAAAACTGTGAACCTACATAAAGAATTCACACATGAATATTTCGGAATTTTTTCTTCTCAAAATAACTTTGATTACATCACCGGATGCTCACCCAAATTGAGCAAATGGAGTAGGATCTTCCATGCAGGCCATGAAACAGCATGTGTATGGGCTCAATGCTACAGCCCCTGCTAAATAGGAAATAGTTAGCTAGGATATTACACTATAAAGTGTAACTGGATACATTCAGCTGTTCATATACATGTCTAGAGATTAATTTCACCTTAGTAAGGGCCCATGAATAGACAGCAGGTTTAATGCAAGCTGTAATCGAAACTGGACCTCCCACAGTCTGGGGGAGTTCAAATGAAATTCTGACTGCTTGGCCTATACTCTTCTTCAATGGAACACAACAAAGTATCCACCAACAAAACAAATAGGGATAAGAAAGAACAACTTGAGCCACTTTGTAGCTTGACTTCATGTTAAGAATTAGATTTAGGATTAAATTCACCTCCCACGTGTCTTTGGGTGTTTAAACCACCAATTAAAGGCTTCTTTTAAGCTGCTCAGTTCTTATCTGTACTAGGAAAAGCAGTATGGTGCTTAGTGTTTAGCATTTATTGTATGGGCAATATAGAAAACTGCAAGTTGTGCTGATTTACAACTAATTATTATGTTTATTCCTGCCCGGTGGAAGTCACAAAACACTGTTCTAGGGGAGCGATTATATATGTTTTTATTGAATAACTGCAGATTATATCTGAGGTTTTCAAGGCTATTTAGGTCATTTCTACAAGCGTGTTATCAAAGCAAGACTAAGAAGTCGCACAAACATGATCTGCTCGTTTTATAGTATCATACTTGCAGAAAAATGCAAGCTCTCCAATATGATAGCCCTTCAATACTGTACAAAGAGTGCTGTTTACCACTATACTGAAGCAGAAAAACCTCAGAGATCATAATGGAGTGAAGGTGCTGTACGAACACTTCAGGCATATGTCCACTGTAGTTCTCCAACAGTTTCCTTAATAGTAAATTGATCATTGCTTTGCACTGCTTGCATGTCACTTTTGAGGGCAGTTTGCATAAGGTGTTTTATACAACCACTGTGGCTAGATGTCATCAATCATGTGATGTATGAGATGGATCTGTTCAAAACTAGTATTAGTTTGTATGGAAAGACCCAGCTGTTTGTAGAGCTCAAAATACTCAGTCACAGGGCTGGAACTGTGTGTGGTGTGTGTGTGTGTTGTGTGTGTGTGTGTGTGTGTGTGTGTGTGTGTGTGTGTGTGTGTGTGTGTGTGTGTGTGTGTGTGTGTGTTTGTATGCATATACAGTTGAAATCAGAAGTTTCCATACACTATATAAAAAGACACATATGCATGTTTCTCTCACTACCTGACATGAAGTCAGAATAAACCTTCCCTGTTTTAGGTCAATTAGGATTACCACAATTATTTATATTTGCCAAATGCCAAATGAGAGAGAGAATTTTTAAGGCATTTTTATTCTGATTTCTTGTCAAAAATGCATATGTGTCTTTTCATATAGTGTTGTGTTGTGTAAAGTATCTATTTTTTTTATTATAATTATGTATGTATATATATATATATATATATATATATATAATATATATAAATATATATGTAAATATACAAATCCCGGACATATACAGTATTTCACAAACATGGGTACACCCCTAACATTTTTGTAAGCATTGTACTACGTTTACTCATGGGACAGACCTGATAATATGACACTTTGATACGACATAAAGTACTCAGTGTACAGCTTGTATAACAGTGTAATTATGGTGTTCCTCAAAATAACAACACACAGACATCAATGTCTAAACTGCTGGCAACAAAAGTGAGTACACCCATAAGTTTCATGTGACTCAATAGTGTTACAAGGTTTGATATTTTCACTCTCACACTCTCTCATGCTGATCACTGCAACTTCAACATGGCAACTCATGGAAAAGAACTGTCTGAGGATCGGAAAAAATTAATTGTTGCTCTAAGTAAAGATGGTATAAGAAGATTGTCAACACCCTGAAACTGAGCTGCAGCACGGTGGTCAAGACCATACATCGGTTTAACAAGACAGGTTCCACTCACAACAGGCCTCACCATGGGTAATCAACGAAGTTGAATGCCCGTGCTCAGCATCATATCCAGATATTGTCTTTTCAAAATAAACATATGAGTGCTGCCAGTACTGCCACACACTGCATAAAATTGGTCTGCATGGCTGTCATCCCAGAAGAAAGCCTCTTCTAAAGATGATGCACAAGAAAGCCTGTAAACAGCATGCTGAAGACAAGCAGACTAAGAACCTGGATTGCTAGAACCATATCCTGTGGTCTGGTGAGACCAAGATAAACTTATTTGGTTCAGATGGTGTAGGGCGTGTGTGGCAGCAACCAGGTGAAGAGTACAAAGATAAGTGTGTCTTGCCTACAGTCAAGCATGGTGGTGGGAGTGTCGTGGTTTGGGGCTGCATGAGTGCTGCTGGCTGTGGGGAGCTACAGTTCATCGATGTAACTATGAATGACATCTGGAAACTGGGCCGCAGGGCAGTATTGCAACATGATAATGACAAACACACCTCCAAGATGCCCACTGCCTTGCTAAAGAAAACGAGGGTGAAGTGTTGGACTGGCCAAGCATGTCTCCAGACCTAAACCCTACTGAGCATCTGTTGGGCATCCTCTAACATAAGCTGGAGGAGCACAAGGTCTCTAACATCCACCAAGGTCATCGTGGAGGAGGATTCCAGTGGCAACCTATGAAGCTCCAGTGAACTTCATGCCCAAGAAAGTTAAGACCTGTTGGAAAATAATGGTGGCCACATAACGTTGACACTTTGGATTGAAATTGTCTATTTTTTACTTAGGGTTGTACTCACTTTTGTTGCCAGTGTTTTAGACATTGATGGCTATGTGTTGCATTATTTTGAGGGCCCACCAAATTTACACTGTTACACAGGCTGTACACTGACTACTTTACACTTTTGCCAAATGCCAGAATAATGAAAGAGAGTAAATGTTTTAAGGCATTTTTATTACTTTCTGCAAAGTCAAAAGTTTACATTCATTGCATTAGTATTTGGTAGCATTGCCCTTAACTGTATGACTTGGGTCAAATGTTTTGGATATCCTTCCACAAGCTTATCACACAATAGTTGGTAGGAATTTTGCCCCATTCCTCCCTGACAGAGCTGGTGTAACTGAGCCATGTTTGTAGGTCGCCTTGCTCGCACCTACCTTTTCAGCTTTACCCATAAATTTTCAATAGGATTGTGATCAGGGCTTTGTGATTGCCACTCCAAAACATTGACTTGGTTATCCTTAAGCCACTTTATAACCAGTTTGGCAGTATGCTTCGGGTAATTTTCCATTTGGAAGACCCATTTCTGCTCACGCTTTAACTTTCTGGCTGATGTCTTGAGATGTTGCTTCAGTACTGCCATATAATTTTCTTTCCTCATGATGCCATCTATTTTGTGAAGTACACCAGTTCCTCCTGCAGCAAAACAACCCCACAACATGATGCTGCCACTCCCATTTTCACAGTTTGGATGGTGTTCTTAGGCTTCCAAGCTTCTGCCTTTTTCCTCCAAACATAACAATGGTCACTACGGCCAAACAGTTAAATTTTAGTTTCGTCAGACCACAGGTTATGTTTCCAAAAATGTAGGTCTTTGTTCCTGTGTGCATTTGCAAACATTAGTCTGGCTTTTATATATTTCTTTTGGATTAATGGCTTCTTCCAGGCAGAGTGGCCTTTCAGCCCATGTTAATACAGTACTCGTTTCACTATGGATAATGACGCAATCTTACCAGCTTCCGGCAGCATCTTCACAAGGTCTTTTGCTTTTGTTCTTGGGTTGATACGCACATGTTGGACAAAAGCACTTTCATCTCTGAGACATAGAGTGATATGATGACTGGACATTCCCATCTTCTTTGTACTTGCATTAAATTGTTTGTACAGATGAACGAGGCACCTTCAGGTATCTGGAAATTGCACCCAAGGATGATCCAGATTTGTGCAAGTCTTTTCTTCCTGATATCTTGGCTGATTTCTTTAGACTTTCCCATGATGTTACACTCAGAAGCAGTGTGCTTCTGGTGTGCTTTAAAATACATCCACAGGTGTGTCTCTAATTAACGCAGATGCTGCCAATAAACCTATAGCTCCAAAGACATGACATCATCATATGAACTGTCCCAAATTATTTAAAGGCATAGTAATCCTAGTATATGGATACTTCTGACTTTGCAGAAAGTAATAAAACTGCCTTAAAAATTCTCAGTCTCATTTTTCTGACTTTTGGCAAATAGAAATAATTTTGATAATCCTAATTGACCTAAGACAGATAAGGTTTATTCTGATTTCTTGTCAGATAGCGAGAAAAACATGCACATGTGTCGTTTTAAATAGTGTATGTAAACTTCTGGTTTCAACTGTATCTTGAGAGATGGTACTATAGATAGATATAGACATATATAAATCAACACATTTAGTTATATTTTAAGGTTTAATCAGAAACAACCATATCTTGTTTGCTTGTTCTTCTGTTATATAACACTATCGTATTGCCTCTCATATGAGATAGTGTTCAACACAACTTGTGTAACAAACCATGTGCTAGCCAAGCCTATAGCTTCACAAATAAACAAATCAGATGTCTGGTCACAGCTACATTACCTGCAATTACACTAATTTATACTCTGAACACAAAGCCTAAGTACATTACAAAGTTCACACCAAAATAGATTAGCCAGGCAGTTTATTCAATTATGACAGCCATCCCTGTGGTGACATAGGGTGAACGTCAGAATACTATCCAGTATGGACAAATATTATTGTCAGGAATAGGGCTGCAGACGGCTTCATGCTACTACATGCTAGATAGATACATCTCTCAGTGATAATACAGAGGACCAATATGTAGGTTAAGGCACACAACTTGTCAGTTGTGAATGATTGAGTAATTATATAAAATTCCCCATGTAAATACTAGAACCATTTAACACTTTCATTCCCACTTTATCTTGCGGATGTCTTAATGGGGCAGTAGACGTCTATTTCAAGTACATAGTCCTTCAGATAAAAGCACTTGGATAAACAAGTACTCTGACCTAGTTAGTAGGCTGTTTAGACCTATTACCTTTTATATGTCTTATTGTGTTCTAGTTTTCATTTCCTGTGTGTACTTTTTTTGTGGTTTTGACTCATGTATATTTTTAAATAAGTAAGGTTTTTTTTTATGTCATGGAACCAAATCTTTATCCAAAGATATACAAAATATCTTGCCAGTTCTAAAACAATGAATTTTACATGGCATACTTTCATGTTGGCTTTCACTCAACAGTATGGAAAGTGTTTTTTAAGCATTACAAGCATTTCTTTACTTCCCATGGAAATGATATGCCATATCATAAAAGTCTCACTTAGCGGTTTCCCCATTTACTAAGTTGGAAATTAACTTCATATATGTCACGGCCTCCCTGCCTTGGACCATCAGCATGTCCGTGCCTTCCTTGTACTTACTTCCTGGGGTCCTGTGCGTGCTCTGCACATCCTAGGCGGCCTGCGCGGCAGCTTCCTGCCCTTTATAGGTTCTCTGTCTTGATCTCCTTTCTCTTGACCTGTGACCCCTGGCTATAAGAGGAAGTTCCTGTCTTTGCTCTGAGTCAGTCCATTGTTGTGTTGTACCTCTTTCTGAGAGGTTGTCCATCTGAGCTCCTGCCAGCTCCTCAGGGCTGCTATCCTGGACATAACCCTTGAGATGCTGGTTCAGTTCCTGCAGCCCATCAGAGCTCCTGATCACCTTCTGTGTAGTACCTGCTGAATCCTGACATGTACCCGTCCAGAACCTGCTGTATCCTGCACCTCAGCTGTCACCGCAGGTAGCTACGTCAGGGGTAGTGACCTGGGGGTTCCCTGCAGCAAAGTCTGTCCTGCTTTGTGGCGGGCTCCGGTGAAGACCAGGGGCCCTTTAGACTCCGTTCCCTGGCGTGGATCTCCATATACCATCTCGCCTGCGGTGATCACAGTGGATCCACACCCGGATATCAGCGATTGGCGCCTCAGCGTACGTTGTTACTGCCGGATCGTTACAATATATATAGCCATCACTTCTCTGAGAACCAGGCACACCCATTCTCTAGATCAGAGTCATACATAACTATGGAGGAAAACTATTTTAAGATTAAGAATACTACAAGGCCATGTAGTAGATTGCATACATCCTTAAAGGGGTTTTCCCACCAACTAAAATTGATGTGGGAAGTTTGCAGATTAAATAATAAACATTTTCACACTTCATCATTATTAAAAATTCTGTACCATTTTTGTTTTAGCTGCTACCATAGTGATCCATAGTGTACATGTCACGTCAAGGGAGGTGCAGTGAGCCCTAACTGGAACCCAGCCCACTGTCCCTGCCTGCTTGACGTGCTGCCCTAGGCGGCAGGCGGCAACTGGGTGACAGTCCCTGCTCTGCTAAAGTGCTGGGGATGTGAGGATGTAGAATAGTCATACAGTCCGGGTCAATATCAAAGAGGACCGCCAAAGCCACAAATCAGAACCAGAGGGATAAACGTAAACAAGCCAAGGTCAAACACGAACGGGAGCGAGGTACAAAATCAGGAGACAAGCCGGAGTCAGGAGAACAGGCCGAGGTCAGGTATACGGATAAGCAAAACACAATATAAAGAACAAGTAACACAAGGTAGCCAGGAATAAAGCAGAAACAAGTATATCCAAACCTTTACGATGCAGGACACAGACTGTCCAGAGGAATGTCCAGGAAAAACTCAGAGGAGCAAAAGCAGAAATGACTTGTCCAGGAAATCAGGATGTCAGGAAAATCTCAGGCCCAGCCTAGAGCCAGAGGCTGGGCTAAATAGCTGGGTCTTATTGCAGAAGTACTGCACCTGGAAAGTGCACAAAGGCAGCGATTAACCATCGCTGTGCTGGAAGGCATAGACTTTAACAGAACAGTCCCAGGATCAAATGCCAGGCAGATCATGACAGTACAGCTCGTCTCCAGGGGATACAACCAGTGATGAGAGCTCCTCAGTCCTGGTCGCACATGCTCAGACATCACCTCTTCTCTACTGTCAATCTCTTCCCTGCCTAGTAATCACACACACTCACAGCTGGGGGAGTGTTCAACCCCAGGTGCTTTCATTCTACTCCTGTCCTCTGTCCTCTTCAGTAATTAGTCAAAGAGTGCAGATAAATTATTATCATGCTGCTTATTTTTTTTTGGTCTGTCTATTGCCATTTTTAACTACCTCCCCCCTCCTCCAAAAAAGAAACCTCAATCAAGTATGTGCTCTTTGGTTTTTAGGTTACTTGACTCAGAAGTGAGCACACCGTGGTGAAAGGCATGGTGATGTCAAGCTTGCTGGTTAACATGCTATGCAGTTCAAACTAATTATACACGCCCCCTTTTGAAGACACAAAGGTGAAGAGAGGAAAGCAGGAGATGAAAAAGCTGTTTGAAGGATATTGAAAATCAAGGCATCCCCTCTCCATAATTTTAATGTTATATTTTTCCAGCTGCTTCAATGATGATAAATGCATGGAATAACACAAATCAATACAAAATACATTTCCATTTCTGTAAAGGGTTTTAAAACTTTTACAGGATAGGTGATACATGTTAGATCAACGCATAGGTCAAGCAGGGTTGTGCCCTTTTCACCATCTACCCCTACATTATTCTGTCACTGAACTCGGACCCAATAGCATCAAGATTAAGTACTGGCCTGACAGAAGGCTGTTAAACCTACATCGCCTAACGGTCAAGACAATAGTATCCAAGACATGTCATCAATCTCCAATATGCAATTGAATGCATCATATTTGCATGAGGCTTACAAGAACGGAGGCTTACAAGAACCTAGGAGGACATGTATGAAAACTGCCTGGGTGTAAAACTTTCTTTGTTGCCTATAGTAATCAATCAGAGCTCCCCTTTCAATTTCTCAGAGCACTATATTAAATTAAAGGGAAGATCGGAATGGTTGCTCTGTGCAGCAAAGCAAGTCTCAAACCTAGACCGTTTTGATACATGATGTCCTTAGGCAAATCTGATGGCATTTTTACATTTGCTGGACTGCAATTTTTAGTGCGGATTTGCGCAAAAGCCGCGGTGATTTTTTGGATTTGCCGTTGGCCCCATGCAATTGGCTGTACAGGAATCCGATGGCAATCCACCGGAATCCTATGGAATATGCAACATGTCTATGTGTTATCATTAGTTTGCAATCCCCCCAGCTCTGTACTTACTGTCATGATAATGATGAAAGATAAGACTCATGAGTCACGATGTACACTGAACAGAGCTGCAATCAATTTCATGACAACAGTACACAACCCCCAGCTCTGAACTGCTGTCCTCTGCTCTCATTTCTGTTAGTAATAAGCAAACAGTTCCCCTTCCCCTGTAATTACTCTAATGTAATTACTTCTATTCACATTCAAACTATAGGCTGGAAAGTGTTCTTGAGCTGAGCTTGGCTTCAAAGCACACCCACTGAGTGTGATGTAACATTCAGTGAGGCCATGTGAACAATGAACGTCACATGGTTTGCAGGAGGTAGGGAAGGACAGGTCACCTCGTCTGGTTGTGGACAGAAGGACAGGTAAATAATTTTTAATATGAAGTATGAATTACAAAGTTTAATATAATAAAGTTGTTAACCCTATAACAAATCCTGGATAACCACTTTAAGACAAAAAACAAAATAACGGTCAATAGAGCCATTTGTGTCACCATCTGTATGCTAGCAAGGCCTAGGTTACCCACCATTACCACATGAAGACTCTTGAGAGATTCCATCTTTGCGGACTGTGGAAGATTGTGCATATCAACGTGGAAGATCGCAGCACCAATTCCCGCATCCTCACTTTCGCAAAGCTGACCAGTATGAAAGCTATGACTTTGCAAAACCAACTCCGCTGGATAGACCAGTAGATCAGAATGCCACCCACCTGCCAAGAATAGTTCTAAACTCCCAACTTAGCTGAGGCTAGTAAACCTAGGGCTGCTAGAGAAATCATTTTAAAAACACCATTAAGACCTACCTTAAAAAAGACCATGTTAATATTGCTGACAACCGAGGCCACAGATTGTTCCCATTGGTGCACTATTAGAAAAATAGGAAGGTCCAAATAGGCAGTAAGATACATGAACAATGAAAACAGTTTTTACCTGAAAACAACTAATACCAAATTCTCATAATAATATTACAATTATTATACAACATAACTTTTATTTCTATAAATATTGACCCTAAGATTAAAATTCAAATATGGAACTGTGTATATATACAAAGAGTATAATCAATTATATATATACAGAGAAGGTACAGCCAGTAACTCCTATATATCATGTTCACATCACTCCATTATGATAACTATTGGGATTCCACTGCAGTTGGATATCCAATATATACATGCACCCAGACCTGCCTCGCTATTAAAATACTGCATTGCTCTCCCGACATATTTTGCTTGAACAGCGTCTTCAGGGGTAATGGAGCAAAAGGTGGGTAATGATCAAGCGGCTGTGAATCTTGAGATCAACTGCCTCTCCAATGATTTAGACAAAAGGAGAGGGAGAAAAATCCAGATTTACCAAGGTAACTCCCAAACCCTCACTGTCCAAAGATCTGTGGCTCAGGGACTGGACTTTTCAGCTATCTTAAAACACATAAGTAATCTTGATGGGCAACATTCTCAATTCAGGAGACCATCAATGATGACATGTTAGATTAGTGGGGATCCCAAAGCGGAGACCAACCTAACTTCCATCCCCCACTGTTATTTAGCTGATTTTTTCTTCTCCTTTCCTTGACACACCAGATATATATATAGATATATAGATATCAGGGCCGTTCCTAGGCTAAATTTCACTCAAGGCGCCATAGTGCGCCTCATTGCATCACCATAAACCAAAGCCAAAATATACAAAAAGCTTTACCACAATCTGCTACATATAAAACTACTAAATAATAGTCATACAGTTACCAAATAACACTGCTACACCAACCAGAATCCCCAAGACCACTCAGACCACATAATCACCAGCACACAGTGACCGAAAAATTTCCCAAACCACACCATGACCACGTATCACCACCATATAGAGACTGAATAATACAAACTGAAAATTACTTAATACAAACCATTATATTTCAACCAATATTACCGGCGTATAGTGACCATACAATGATGGATACCCGCTGAACACACCTTGCAGACATATAAATGATTTCGTTAAAGTTTATCTAGTGACTCACAGGAGACGTCTCTGAAGAGGGTTTGGGTTTTCTTTCTCTTCTTCTTCTTTTCCATCTGTCCCAGACGCCATGACGACTACTCCCCCCACTCTTCACTGTAAAATTTACAAAACAAATATCTTAAGACTCCTCAAATTTATACAGCACTTCTCTACCAATTCCTATCCTATTCAAAACTCCCCATCTATAGCACCTCAAATGGAGATATGTAATATGCCCCCTGTAGCAGCGAGTAGGGCCCCCATACCAGGTAGTACCCCCTGTAGCCAGTTTGATGCCCCCCTGTAGCCAATGATGCCCCCGTAGCCAATGATGCCCCCGTAGCCAGTGATGCCCCCGTAGCCAGGTGATGCCCCCTGTAGCCAGGTGATGCACCTGTGACCAGTAGATGCTCACTTGTAGCCCGTGACGCCCCTCTGTAGCCAGTAGATGGCCCCCGGTAGCCAGTGATGCCCCCCTGTAGCAATGATGCCCCCTTGTAGCCAGTGATGCCCCCCTGTAGCCAAGGATGCCCCCCTGTAGCCAACGATGCCCCCTTGTAGCCAGTGATGCCCCCTGTAGCCAGTGATGCCCCCCTGTAGCCAGTAGATGCCCAACTGTAGCCAGTGATGCCCCCTGTAGCCAGTGATGCCCCTCTGTAGCCAATGATGCCCCCCTTGTAGCCAGGATGGCCCCCCTGTAGCCAATGTTTCCCCCTTGTAGCCAATGATGCCCCTTTGTAGCCAGTGATGCCCCCCGGTAGCCAAGGATTCCTCCATGTAGCCAGTAGATAGCCCCCTGTAGTGATGCCCCCCTTGTAGCCAGTGATGCCCCCGTAGCCAGTGATGCCCCCTGTAGCCAGTGATGCCTCCCTTGAAGCCAGTAGGCCCCCCGAGCCAGTGATGCCCCCCTGTTTGCCTGTGTTGCCCCCCTTGTAGCCAGTGATTTCCCCACTTGTAGCCAGTGATGCCACCCTTGTAGCCTGTGATGCCCCCCTGTAGCCATGATGCCCCCCTTGTAGCCAGTGGAAAGCCCCACTGTAGCCAGTGATGCCCCCCTGTAGCCAATGATGCCCCCTTGAGCCAGTGATGCCCCCCTTGTAGCCAGTGATGCCCCCTGTAGCCCGTGATGCCCCCTTGTAGCCAGTGATGCCTCCCTTGTAGCCAGTGTTGCCCGCCCTGTAGCCAGTTGTATGCCCCCTTGTAGCCAGTGATGGCCCCCCGTAGCCAGTGATGCCCCCCTGGTAGCCAGTGATGCCCATGTATCCAGGTGATGCCCCCTGTATCCAGGTGAACCCGTAGCCAGTGATGCCCCCCCTGTAGCCAGTGATGCCCCCCTTGTAGCCAGTGATGCCCCCTTGTAGCCAGTGATGCCCCCCTTGTAGCCAGGATGCCCCCCTTGTAGCCAGTGATGCCCCATGTATCCAGGTGATGCCCCCTGTATCCAGGTGATGAACCCCTGTAGCCAGTGATGCCCCCCCGTAGCCAGTGATGCCCCCCTTGTAGCCAGTGAATGGGCCCCTTGTCCCAGACGCCATGATGACTACTCCCGACTCTTCATTTTAAAAATTTACAAAACAAATATCTTAAGACTCCTCAATTTATCAGCACTTCTCTATCAATTCCTATCTCTATACAAACTTCCCATCTATAGCACCTCATATGGTAGATATCTAATATGCCCCCTGTAGCCACGTAGTAGCCCCCTGTAGCCAGTTGATGCCCCCCTGTAGCCAATGATGCCTCCGTAGCCAATGATGCCCCCGTAGCCAGTGATGCCTCCGTAGCCAGGTGATGCCTCCCTGTAGCCAAGTGATGCCCCCTGTAGCCAGGTGATGCACCTGTGACCAGTAGATGCTCACTTGTAGCCAGTGACGCCCCTCTGTAGCCAGTAGATGTCCCCCTGTAGCCAGTGATGCCCCCCTGTAGCCAATGATGCCCCTTGTAGCCAGTGATGCCCCCCTGTAGCCAAGGATGCCCCCCTGTAGCCAAGGATGCCCCCTTGTAGCCAGTGATGCCCCCCTGTAGCCAGTGATGCCCCCCTGTAGCCAGTAGATGCCCCCCTGTAGCCAGTGATGCCCCCTGTAGCCAGTGAATGCCCCCTGTACCAATGATGCCCTTGTAGCCAAGATGCCCCCCTGTAAGCCAGGGGTGCCCCCCTTTGTAGACCAAGATGCCCCCTTTTTAGCCAGTTTATGCCCCCCGGTAGCCAAGGATTTTCCCCCCTGTAGCCAGTAGATGCCCCCCTGTAGTCAGTGATGCCCCCCTTGTAGCCAGTGATGCCCCCTGTAGCCAAAGATGCCCCCTTGTAGCCAGTGAGGCCCCTGTAGCCAGTGATGCCCCCTGTAGCCCCCTGCCCAAGCCCCCCCTGTAAGCCAATGATGCCCCCTTGTTGCCAGTGATGCCCCCCTTTGTAGCCAGTGATGCCCCTCTGTAGCCAGTGATGCCCCCCTGGAGCCAGTGATGCCCTCCTTGTAGCCAGTGATGCCCCCCCTGTTGCCAGTGATACCCCCTGTAGCCAGTGATGCCCCCTGTAGCCAACTGATGACCCCCTTGTAGCCAGTGATGCCCCCTGTAGCCAGTGTTGCCCCCATTGTAGTCAGTGATGCCTCCCTTGTGTAAAGGGTTGCGCCGCGGTCCGGTCCACGGACCGCGGTCGCACCCGTGTCCCCCGAGGCACGCGGGTCCTACTGTCGCCCGTGGTCGCATCCCCCTCTCCCTTCCTCACCTGACCAACCGCGCCTCCCGTTCGGTCCGCGTCCCCCCCCCCTAGGCTGCGCGGCTCGTTCATTGTAGATTTAAAGGGACAGTGGGGCCGGTAATTGGCTAAATGCCGGCGCTGTCCTCTATTTAAGTTTTGGACCCGCGTCACTTCCCCGCTGGATCTTTGTTGCCCCTGTGCCTTTGTGGAAGCTTCCTGATAGATAGTTGCCTTTGCCCGTGTACCAACCTTGCTACGTTTCTCGACTCCGAACCTCTGCCCCCGCCTGACATGACCTTACCGCCTTGTCCACAAACCACGAACCATTGCCGCCTGCCCCTGACCATACTGCCTGCCACCACTACGAATCTTGGATTACGTTTTTTGTACCTAGCTGTACCTCGGCTGCCCGCCGCAAGCAAGTCACGTCGGGGGTAACGACCTGGTAGCCCACGCCGCAGCAAGTCCATCCCGCTTTGCGGCGGGCTCTGGTGAAAACCGGGGGCTACTTAGATTCCGTTCCCTGGCGTGGCTTACTCCATCGCTTGCGGTGGTCCAGCGGATCCACTACCAAGTCCGTTACACCTTGTAGCCAGTGATGCCCGCCATGTAGCCAGTGATGCCCCCTTGTGGCCCGTGATGCCCCCCCGTAGCCAGTGATGCCCCCTTGTAACCAGTGATGCCCCCTGTATCCAGGTGATGAGCCCCTGTAGCCAGTGATGCCCCCCTGTAGCCAGTGAAGCCCCCCTTGTAGCCAGTGATGCCCCCTTGTAGCCAGTGATGCCCCCCCTGTAGCCAGTGGGTGCCCCCTTTGTAGCCAGTGATGCCCCCCTTTTACCAGGTGATGCCCCTGTATCCAGGTGATACCCCTGTACCAGGGGATGCCCCTGTAGCCAGTATGACCCCCCCTGTAGCCAGTGATGCCCCCTTGTAGCCTGTGATGCACCCTGTATCCAGGTGGTGCCCCCTTGTAGCCAGTGATGCCCCCCTGTAGCCAGTGATGCCCCCGTAGCCAGTGATGCCCCCCTTGTAGCCAGTGATGCCGCCCCCTGTAGCCAGTGATGCCCCCCTTATAACCAGTGATGCCCCCCTTGTAGCCAGTGATGCCCCCCCCTGTAGCCAGTGATGTCGCCCCCTGTAGCCAGTGATGCCCCCCTTATAACCAGTGATGCCCCCCTTGTAGCCAGTGATGCCCCCTTGTCGCCAGTGATGCCCCCTGTATCCAGGTGATGCCCCTGGAAGTAATTATAAAATAACAAAAAAGTACTCACCTCGGTCCACGCGTCCCGTTCCGGAGCTGCTGAGCTGTGTAAGCAGTATGACATCATCACGCTGCTTACACTGTCACGTAGCTCCCAGGGATCTTACGCGGCCGGCAGAGCTGCCGACCGAGGAGACCCAGCGTCGCAGGGGGCGCGGTAAAAGCTGTGCGCCCCCTGCGATGCTGATACAGGGGAGGAGTCAGGACAGGAACGATCCGTCCCACCTCCTCCTTCTACCAGCAGCTGCTGGCTCTGCGAGACTGTTATAAAACAGTCGCGCAGAGTCAGGGGCGCTCCTCCAGGCGGGCGAGGCGGGCGGTCGCGGCGCCCATCTCGGGTGAGCGGAGCCTCAGCACCCCGGGCGATCGCCCGCCTTGCCCACCTCTAGGAACGGCCCTGATAGATATATATCGATAGATAGAAAGATAGATCTAAACAGAAAACAAAAGCAAGCTTTAACTTCAGGCTAATAGAAAATAAAGTCCTGCTCGGCTGAGCACTTAGTAGACACGTTGTTTTCTGACTAGTCTTAATACAGCTCAGTACTTACAGTAGGGTTTTCATACAGTAGGTCTTTCCTCTAAGACACAGTTAACAACCTACACACACAGGCCTGCTGATTCAGCCTTTATGGGCCTGATACCAGCCTCACCTGGTACGTGGGAGTGGTTCAACACTCGGCCACTCCAGGAAAAGCCGACCCGGACTAAGTGGGTTGGAGCCACTGTACTAAAACTGTTACTTACACACAAAACCGTCAGCTTTCCTTCACCGAGCCCAGGCA
The DNA here is from genome assembly GCA_025379985.1 of Phyllomedusa bahiana. Lineage (NCBI taxonomy): Eukaryota > Metazoa > Chordata > Amphibia > Anura > Hylidae > Phyllomedusa > Phyllomedusa bahiana. The sequence goes on along the minus strand of JAODAL010004564.1, from coordinate 67,470 downwards.
AGCATCTGTCCACATACTCCCCAAAGCCGCACACAGGCCCACATGTATGAAAACTTTCAGGGTCTAAGACTTTCTATGTTGCCGATAGCAACCAAGCAAAGCACCCCTTTAATTTTTTCAGAGCTCTATATGGAATCAAAGAGAAGTTTTGATTGGTTGCTATGGGCAACAAAGAAAGTCTTACACCTAGACAGTTTTTATACATGTCCCTCACAGTTTTTATGGATATGGGCGTCAACTCTACTACAACAATAAGCTCCAATATACTATATATAGCCTGCAATTCTCTACTGCTATAAAGGAGAACAATGCAACTTGTTTAACATGGCTGCAATAAAATCATGGTTTCTCAACCAACTCTTTTAAGTCAAACATGTCACGACTCACATTGTACTTCTGTGATGTACCTGGCTACTGGAAAAGTGATCCACTTTTACTAAACTATCTAGCAGGGATTGACATCTCGTATCTTAATAAGGAAAGAAAATGTGTTTCTGTCCTCAAGTATTTTACATTAACCAATGTCAGACTCTCATGACAAAACAATATTCCTTTCTGTGATAAGAAAACATAACAATGTATTGAAGTTCTTTGGGCAATCATTTACGTAATAAAATTGTAAATCATCACAGTAATGTGCAGTTCTGCTGCCTCCAATATAAAAATGAATTATATATGCAATATGAATTCATTCTATACTAGCATAAGTTTGTGACCCTCTTCATCTTTGCTATCTGTGAACAAAACACCATTTGTTTCACTACAATGTATTTTACATGATGTGAACAGTATTAGAATGTCCCTCCATGAACTTTCACCTCCTACTACGCAGCAAGAATAAGTCTTTTCCCACCACTATCCAATGTCAAAATTTCCTAATGCGTAAACATACTTATTTTTTCATTTTGCCCTATTGGATACAATTTTACTACTACAGCTGGAAAGATTTATTTCCAAATAATTACACTGTAAAATATAACAAGAAACAAAATGCTACATTTGGGTGATTCAGTTGAGATGACTACCTTGCTTTTTTTCCTCTGTCGAGTTTTCATAAGTATCAGGCAATTTATTGTTACCCCTTAAATGTACAAACATAAATAATGATAGATAAACACTCAGGAAGAAGCAGCTGAACAGCTTACAAATTGTTTATGTTGCGTAATGTGCACTATGAGAAATGGTTACAGTTTTCTGTACAAGATACAATGTATTCTGTTACTAAAAAAGAATTTAAATTTCCATCCACTTATTTTCAAAACATTAGATGCAAATCAGAACCCCCGTACAACCAATTATATCTGATGTCAGAACCCTCCTTTACCACAACTGCAATTTCAATCCCCCGGGTCCTGATATTTAGAATGTATTCAATATAGCAGTGGTCTGGTCCAGAAAAAGTAGCTTACAGATGTGTGGATTGTCATACATATTTACATAGTTTGTAAAGATGAAAACCAAAAAAAAAAAACATAACCCATTCAGTTCATTCTATTGTTAATGTTGATCCAGAGTAAGGCTCCGTCCACAGGCCGTGTATTTCAAGTCGGAATCCATACGGATTCTGGCTTGAAATACTTTTCTAGATCCGAAAGTAAACCATTTGATCTCAATAGAAAATACTTTCATATTTTCAGTGGTCGGTTTTTCACCTTGAAAAAACTTAGAACATGTTAATTTTTTTGTCGTATTCTATGAGGAAAACGCACGGAAATTTACTATTGATGTCAATGGGGATGGCTAAAAACCGTGAGAAAAACTAACTAAGAAATTTGTATGTGGTTTTAACGTGGATAGAACTGAATGGGACTCGTTTCTGATTGTAAACTGTGAGTAAAAAAACACCCTAAATCCACATAGAATAATATGTGAAACACTCTTTGAAGACCGCGTTGTCTGAGGTGGTTTTCAACTACAGAATCCGACATGTAAAGTTTACTCGTCATGTGGATGTACAAAAAAAATCTATTTTGGAGAGACAAAAAATACCTCCTGACCATTAAATATGGCAAACAAAATGAATCCCTGGATCGACGACCCTTCTCCAGAAATCTAATCATTATAACTTGTAATATTATTATACTTTAAACATGGATCACGATCCCATTGGAACTCGTATAGTGAGTTTGCCATGACAACTTCCTCTGGCAGAGAGGTCGACAGTCTTTCCGCTCTTACAGAATCCCCTTCTATACTCATGCAGAAACCTTCTTTCCTCTACACATAGAGGATGCCCCCTTGTCCTGGATAGAGTCATGGGTAAAAATAGCTCATGGAAAAGATCTCTCTACTGACCCTCAATTTAGTTACACATATTTATTAAGTCACCCTGAAGCCATCTTTTCTCTAAACTATTAGTTTTTCTGGTTATTGTAATCAACCAAATCCTTTTACTGCTTTTGTTGCTAGGCTTTAAACCCAATCAAGCTCTACAATGTATTTCATGTGCACTGGTGCCGAAAACTGTACACTATGGGCCTCATTTATGAAAATTATCTTAGAGGGATTCACATGATGGGTTTGGACGCTGATTCTGGGCGTGAATTCCGTGGCCTGAATCAGCATCCAAACTGAGTGTAAAGCAATTTACATTGTGCGCTATGTGAAATCAGCATCGTCGTACACGAATGTAATTGGCACAGACATGTCAATTCTTTGCGACGTGTTACGCACCGACAATAATAAAATGACTAAAGCAAAAATCCGCCTCGGGCAGTCCAAGTTGTTTTCTTGCTAAAACTCCCTGCTGGAATTTTCAACAGGGAGACAACACTTTTTCGCCACTAACTCTGTCAGTGCCGAAAAACCTGTCATGTGAACCTACCCTTATAGTTAGACTGTCTTTATTGCCCATATCAACCAATCTAAGTTCAGCTTTCATTTCTTTCATTGCTATAGAAAAATGAAAGCTGATCTCTGATTGGTGGCTATGGACAACAAAGACAGTCTTATTGTTAGACAGTTTTCATAAATGAGACCCTGTTTTCCGTATGCAATTTAAGTACAGTGCCTTGCAAAAGTATTCGTCCCCCTTGAACTTTTCAACCTTTTGCCACATTTCAGGCTTCAAACATAAAGATCTAAAATTTTTATTTTTTTTGTGAAGAATCAATAAATGGGACACAATTGTGAAGTGGAACGAAATTTATTGGATATTTTAAACTTTTGTAAAAAATAAAAAAAAGAAAAGTGGGGTGTGCAAAATTATTCGGCCCCCCTTAAATTAATACTTTGTAGCGCCACCATTTGCTGCAATTACAGCTGCAAGTCGCTTGGGGTATGCCTCTATCAGTTTTACACATCAAGAGACTGAAATTCTTGCCCATACTTTCTTGGAAAACAGCTGGAGCTCAGTGAGGTTGGAAGGAGAGGGATTTGTGAACAGCAGTTTTCAGCTCTTTCCACAGATTGTCGATTGGATTCAGGTCTGGAACTGTGACTTGGCCATTCTAAAAACCTGGAAAACGTTTATTTGGGGAACCTTCCATTGTAGATTTTGCTTTATGTTTGGGGATCATTTCTTGTTGGAAGATAATCCCATCCCAGTCTCAGTCTTTTGCAGACTCCAACAGGTTTTCTTCCAGAATGGTCCTGTATTTGGAGTTGGAGTCTGCAAAAGACCTGAGAATGGGACGGAGATTTATCTTCCAACAAGACAATGGTCCCGCACTTGGTCTTTTGCAGAAGACTGCGCACACCTGTTCAAGCCGAAGGAGCTACGAACTAGGAGATCGACATATGAAAAATCATAGACTGATCGTACGCTCCTAAAGACAGGAGGATACTGCAAGTTTACTTTTACTGACTTTTAATATTTGTCTAAGAGTGAATATATATACACTTCACCATATGTTATGTTGGAGGAACAAAATAAAATGAATTAAGAAATAATGATGGAATAACTGAGACATAATTATAGAGGTTCCCTTTAAACACATAAAAGTGTCTGGGACATGCTGTAATGCCAAAATTGCAGCATCATTTTTGTTTCTGTGAAAAATATTTGTGATTTGCCCAAAAAACAAAATTTTTTGTTTCATCTGTTCTAAGGACATTCTTTCAAAAGATTTGTGTTTTTTCAATATGCATTTTGCAAAATTCCGATCTCGCTTTTTTATAATATGCTTTTAACAGAGTTTTTCTCTTTGGTCGTCTTACATTAAGCCCACTTTGGCAAAGACAGCAACAGATGGTGCAATCTGACATTGATTTACCTTGACTTTGGAATTCACCTCAAATCTGTTTGAAAGTCTTTCTGGGATTATTAGTTGCCAATTGTATTATTCGATTTTGTATTAGAAATTTGTATTGTCCTTTTCAAATTGTCATAAATTTTCCTCTTGTGGCCGCGTTCAGGGAGGTTGGCTACAGGATGGAGGTTAAACCTTAAAATTCTAAATAATAAGTGCAACTGTAGTAACACTAATATCAAGTTGTTTAGAGCTGATCGTATAGCCTTTACCTTTAACATGTTTGTCTATAATTTTTTTTCTGAAATCCTAAAATAACTCCATGCTCAGTGTGGTACACACCATGATACCTAACAGCGCAGTGACTACTTTTAACCCTTTAAATAGGCAGACTGACTGATTAAGTTTGAAGACACCTATGATGCTAATAACAGTGCACCGCTCAATTTAACAAGTTCCTATGGTCAACTTATTTTCAATCTTTTCAAAGTGTATATTTTTTTTTCTCCAGGCCAGTTTTACTTATTTTTAAAGTTTTTCATTTGAACCACAATTCTAACACAATGTTTGATTTTGATTAGTTTGATTAGCTTTCAGTAAATTTAAGTGTATTATTAATTTTGACAGTTTCAAGTTATTTCAGTGACCATTGTGGATTTTTAATTCTTTAACCAAAGGGTAGCAACAAATTTGTCCATTTATGTATGCCCTCTTTAATGCATGACATGATCTTATTAGACTTGGCAGCAGCTGCCTGACACTGGTTAAGTTTACTGTAAACTAATATTCCCCAGTCATTTTCTTTGTCAGTTTTAACCAGAGTTTTTCTATTTCAGAAGAAATCATAGCTTGGATTTTCCCTTCCCATGTATAAAACCTTGCATTTATCAACCTTAAACCTCATCTGCTCAAACCTCCAACTTATCTAGATCCAGATCGCAGTGGAATGTGACATCAACATGACCACAGGAACACTGACCATATTAAAGACAAATCCCCACCCTGGAACATTAAACTGAAATATTGGTTTATAATGTTAGCAATAGTATCCCAGCTTCTTGTTTTTGTATTTTTAACATCCCCTCTCCATTTTTTAATTAAATGTGGATTCCTGCTATCACTCAATGTTGAATCTCTTTTACAATCTACAAAAGGTATAGTAGGGCACTTCAGTCTTATAGATTGCAATTTCAAATGGGCAGAACTCTCCTATGTTTTCTAGTTTATACTGTTCTGGGGCTTCGCAAAACTATTCTACTGTGCCTTACCAGACAGGACACTGTTATGCCTGGGCCTCCACACTGATTAAAATCCCACATAAAATTAAACATTTGTGTCAGTTTTTCTTTCATTAATGCCTCTAACCAGTATAACATTCAATAATAATGAATTAATTATGTTGACAAATCAGAGATTGGTGCCACAAGAAAAAGGCCTGTGCAGAATATAATGACTGCTATGAAACCTGCCTCCTCTGCTGTGTCGCAAAACTGGAAGTTGCATGTTACAGTATGTACTGCATGCTACATGGTTTTATTTATATGTTTATTTGTGATATATTGCATTTTACAGTGTCCATTAAGGGCTTGTTCACATGGCTTATTTGGACAAGATTTTTGAACGAGGTTTTCGGAGCGTTTCCTCGTCCAAAACGCTTCCAAAATGCCCCCAGTTCATTTAATCGATTCCTATGTAAAACCTCGTTGTAAGTTCCCAACACGACGAGGTTTTTATACACAAACACGCTTCTTTGGAAGCACTGAAGAAGTGTCATGTCCATTCTTGACGCATGTTTTAGGCGCGGTTTTGGCGCGTTTTTTGTCCTGGCTTTTAATCTGTATGGGTGAAAACCTCGTCGAAAATCTTATCCAAAACCTCGCCGAGAAACGCCTCTAAAACCTCTTCTGAATAAGCGTGTTTCAGGCGAGGTTTTGGGAACAGAAACGCTTTGAAAACCTCGTCTAAAACCACGTCCAAATGAACCGTGTGAACATGGCCTAAGAAGTCAAATATTTACTGGATCAGAGGAACGAACACTGTTACAACTTTCTCATCTGAGCCTTCACCTGAGAACAAAAACATTACACATGCAAGATGGACATTTACATTACTTGAATAAACATATATATGAGGTTGGACAATTTTTATCAATGGTAAACAATACTTTTACCATTAATTGTTTTGTAGATTTAAACTAAGCAACTGTTGTTACTGGGGAAATGAAATAACATAATACAATTACTAGAAGAAAATACAAAAGAACAGATAGAGGGTTGAAACAGCCTCGGGAAATGGAGGGCTTCTGTACTACAGAACAGCATTGGACAAACATAAATAATCTAACTCTTCCAACTGCTACCAAAACTCTAACTAAAGTTTATTTAAGGATAAATTCAAATCACGTTAATCCACCAGTCTGGCACTAGTTTTTTTTTTTTTTTTTATAAAAAGGTGTTCCCAAACATGTGTGGTAATGTGTACATTGACTTCTATTGCTGGATTTACTGCCACTGTATAATTCTATGGTATCCGTTTAATGACCTCACGTTATATATGGGGTTTTTTTTTTTGATAGATGGAAGACGCAGAGTGCTGCTATTTTTGAAGTCATATACAAATGTGCATGTTACATTATAAATTTCTTTTCAATTATATGCCAATGGAAACCAGATACTTGTGTATGTGTGCACATTTGTAATCATATACACTTGTATCTGTCATACAAATATACATAGAAAATGAGTGAAGAAATCAGGCGATACCTATTACAGGCTGAGTATATTTGATGGTAAGCTTTTGTGAGTATTCGCTTTCTTAGTCAGACATGATGTTATACAATGAACAGAAAATTCACAAGTCTTTGAAAGTTCTTAAAAATCATTAAAAATAACAAAATGTAATATAAGCAGAGAAGTTATTTATAACAAGTCAACAAACAATCTGCAAACTTGTGAGGCATGACAGGAGGATCATTAGCGTTTCTTGTTATCTGTTTGCGATCAGATGGTAATTTGTGGCCCCCACAGTTCACAGTGTAACATGAAGCTAGCATGGACATTGAGCACATTTTGCAAAGTTTGAAATGTTTGCATCAGCTTATATTTCCTTTTCTTCCTCTCCCTCTGCGCCTTGAAATATCCTATTAGAACCACAACCCGCAAGTCTTCAATAGAGTGGTCATTGTATGGGCACTGGAAGATCTACCTTGCTGTTGGTGATAGTAAATCGGTGCGAGTTCATGTGCTCATTAAGTCTCTGCCCTGTTTCACTCACATAGATGCCGGTGGTGGGACATTGCACACACATCATCAGATTCAACATGTTGGAATACCTGCAGGAAAATGCACCTCTGATTCTGTGTACCTGCTGTGACTGTGGGACAGGTACACTGTCAGTGGTACACTGTCAGTGCAGGTATTCCGAACAAAGATATGTCGCAGGTTAGGTAGCTGCCAACAGGAAAGTAGAGAGGGGGAAAGGGAATATATCTTTAAAGGGTTTGTCCCTCACTAACTTTGATTCATCTTACCTCATCCTGTTTTCCTTGTTTCACTTTGAATCATGTGTGTGTTACTGGCTTCCACTTGACTGCAGTAGAACCAGGTCTGTAGCTATAGCAACCTGAGGACTGATGCAGGCCCCATACACGAGGGGATATCTCAGAATAGTAGGACACTGTTAATGGGACACATATTTCAAAGTGACTTGTTTTTGCAAGATCTTTAACATAAAAAAAGCAATCCTTGTAGTGAGAAAACCCCTTTAACCCCTTAAGCCACAAGCCTGAAAAGTACTTAATGACCTGTCATAACTTTTTTATCTTTTCAATGACGCAGTTATATGAGGCCTTGTTTGATGCGGAAGAAGTTGTACGTTTTGGGGGCATAGTTTGAGTTTACATATAAATTACTGCAGAATTTTTTTTCTTTTTATTATTATTATTTATACCATTCACACTTCACACTAAATAACCTAGAATAATTCTACAGGTTACTATGGTCTTGTGAATACCTAATACGTGTATTCTTTTTTCTTTTTGTGTATAATGTGGTACAATTTTTTTATTAACCCCCAAGACCGGGCGTTTTTTTTTGTTGACCCCACGTTCGTTTTTTTTCCTCCTCGCCTTTCCAGAAGTCCATAACTTTTTTACACATAGACACATGAGGTCTTTTATTTTGCGACAAGATGTACTTTCTAAGTTGTTATTCACATTTACAATAGAATATACAGTGGAAAACCGCAAAAAAATTCCAAGTGGGACAAATTGTGAAAAAAAAACCTTATTTCCCGCCATGTTTGCGGGGTTTTTGCGTTTAAGAGAGGCATTTCAATCTTCGGTCAATACATGTGTTTTCTTATTATACAGTTTGATAACGCTCCGGCAATACCAACATGTATGGTTTTCCTTATGTTTTGATACCGTAAAAAAAATTCCAAACTTTTTATCTATTTTTTAAATTTTGCACGCGCAGCGCCAGTTTGTGCGACCAATAACTTTTTGTACTGACAGAACCTACGGACGTCAGTTAGGGGGCATTTTTTTGTGGGCTGAAGTGTACTTTTAATCGCTAGCAGGATGGAATGGATGCACTTTTTTTGATCACTTTATTCCATTTTTGAAGTGACTTAAAATGATCAAAAAAACCAATTTTGGCGTTTGGAATTTTTTTTCTTCTAACGTGTTCAGCGTCACGGAAATTTATGGTTATATGTTTATAGATCAGATTTTTTCGGGACGCGGGCGATAAACCATAAAAAAAATATGTGTAACTTGTTTTATTATTTTTATTGTTTTTATTTGTAAATTGGGAATAAGAGGGTTGATTTGAACTTTTAATATTTCTTTTTTTTACTGTAAAACTTTATTTTTTTTTACTTTTAACATTGAGGCCACCTAATGGTACTTGACCACTAGGTGGCGCAATTGTCAATACAGTCTAATGCATTGCAATAGGCAATACATTAGGAGTGTAACCAAATGGGCTGTCCCCCACTCCATGTCAGCAGACGGAAGTGGGGCAAAACAGGACATGGAAGTGACAGGAGCCTGCCCAAGGCTCCCCACTTCCATGTCCGTGGTCCGGATCGGTTCCAGCTATGCTGTGACTGTGCCGATCACCCTGACGATCGTGGCGGCACTGATCGTCATTCAATTCAACACCGCGCCATCTTTGCCGCGGTGTCTGATGGGTTAAACAGTGCGGGCGAGCGACGCTGCCCGTTCGCGCTGTAACGGCCGGGTGTTAACGGCGATTAGCCGCTAACACCCAGCGGCTGTGCGGGGGGGTCGCGGAGCGATCCCCCTGCAAAGCCTCTTAGCGGGCCTGGGATGTACTCATACGCCCAGGGTCGTTAAGGGGTTAATTTGTATTATTTATTTTATTTACTGACTCTGTGTCAGTATGACACAGGCAGCAGTCAGAGCAGCACACAGTATGCCTTGACTGCAAGCTTGTTAAATAGACAACACCAACTCTAGATCCCCGGGCTGACTGTTCGGACATTCCCCAGGCTCCATTGGGTCACCGGAAGTCCCGATCACCCGAGCAGGAGAATACCCCTTTATTATGCCGTAGTCACAGACGATGGCAATCAAAGGTTTAAGCGCCGTGGAGTGGAGGTTTCCTCTGCTTCCTAGCGTTTACAGAGACTGCTCTAGGAGCAGAGCTGTTAAGTTCAGCTCTGTTCCTAGCACAACTGCAGTATTGGGAGCTGCAAAACTCCTCTTTCTGTAGCGACATCTAAAGACGTCGCTGCAGAAAGTCAACCAGCACTGCCCGCCAACTATGGTCAGTGGGCGGTTGCAAAGGAGTTGAGTCTACTGTCCTTATGTAACACAAATTAGAGTTCCCTTGCAATATTTCGTAGGATCTCCAGCTGTGGATTATAGGTGATAACTAGAGGCATTCTGGCTTCATCCTGATTTGCCTTGTATGTGAGCAGGTTGTCCCTGTTAATAGCTGTCACTTTGCTTATTTGGTTGTCTGTCACTTTTGGTTTGTATCGCAGTTGGAGGAATTCAGTCCTAAGATCCAGGAGTTGCTAGTCCAGGTCTGCTTTGTCGGAGAAAATACGACTGTATTATATAGTCTGCCAGTATATAATAGATTGTTACATAGTTTGTAATGCTAAAAAAAGAGAGAAGTCCATCGAGTTCAGTTTATTGTGCTACAGTGTTGATCCAAAGGAAGGCAAAAACTCCCATGAGGTTGAAGCCAATTGTTCTCATTTTAGAGAAAACATTTCTTTCCGACTTCAATCTGGCAATCAGAATAAATCCCTAGATCAACGACCCCTCTCCAGAATCCTAGTCACTATAACTTGTTATATTATTACACTTTAGAAATGCATCCAGACCCTTAATTATGTCAAGTGAATTCACCATGACAAGTTCCTCTGACAGAGAGTTCAACTCACTGCACTTACAGTAAAGAATCCCTTTCTATGTCTATTTTAGAAACCTTCTTTCCTCATAGAGGATGTCGCCTTGTTCTAGATACAATCCTGGGTATAAGTAGATCTTGGGAGGGATCTCTAGATTGGGCGTTGATATGTTTAAACATATTTATTATGTCCCCCGCAAAGCCATCTTTTATCTAAACTAAATAACCCTAATCTTGCTAATCTTTCTGGGTATTGTAGTCCACCCAGTCATTTTATTACTTTCGTTGCCCCCCTTTGAACCTGTTAAAGCTCTACAATGTCTTTTCTGTGCACTGGTGCTGCTGTCTGACACTGGCTGCTATAATTAAGTTTACTGTCAACTAGGATTCCCATGTCACTTTTACCCAGCGTTTTTCCATTTAACAAGTAATCATGGAATGGATTTTTCCTCCCCATGTGCATAACCTTGCATTTATCCGTGTTAAACTTCATCTGCCTATTCTCCAACTTATCCAGATCCCTTTATAATAAAACATTATCCTCTATTCTGTTGATTATGTTACAGAGCTTCGTATCATCTGCAAAGATTGATATTCTACTGTGCAATCCGTCTTTAAGGTCATTAATGAATATATTAAAGAGAATAGGACCCAATACTGACCCCTGTGGTACCTCACTAGTAAAGGGAATCCAGTCTGAGTATGTGTCATTAATCACCACCCTTTGTTTTCTATCACTGAGCCAGTTACTTACCCACTTGCAAACATTTTCCCTCAGTCCAAGCATTCTCATTTTACTTACCAACCTTTTATGTGGCACAGTATGAAAGGCTTTAGAAAAATCCGATATAGGACATCCCCCGTGCCTCACCCCGATCCAGTCTGGAACTAACTTCCTCATAAAAGCTGATGAGATTAGTTTGACATGACTGGTCTTTCATAAACCCACTCTGGAACGGCTTTATACATTTATTTTTAGTGATATACTCCAGTATAGCATCTCTTAGAAAACCCTTAAACATGTTACCTATAACAGAGGTTAAACTTTTTGAATATCGGCACCACATTTGCTATGCACCAATCCTTTGGGATATACCCAGTTACTATACAGTCCATACATACTAAAGGGGTTTTCTTGCTACAAAGATCATATCTGTAAGGATGTGGACAGTAAAAATAAGCAGTTTTGCAACTGGTTTATATTACCTAAATCATTTAATATAGCAGGTATTAGCTAATCTGTGTGTTCTACACCTAAAACTGCAGCCTGGGGGTTGGGCCACGCCCCTTGTGCTGTAATTGGCTCTCCTGGTCTCGCTGTGCTCTCTCCCCTCTAAACTGTGTGAAACTAGCTGCCTAAGCTCTGCTAGGTGCTGACACTCTGTGCCTGTATACTCATTGTCTACCTCTCACTCCCCTCTGAGCTGTGTGAGGCTGTGCTTGTCTCTGCTTCTCTCACAGTGATAGCTCTATGTGGAGAATCTGGGCAATTACTGAGTCTCTTTAGCTGCCAGATATAATACACCCATATAACACACCCTTATACACTCTGGTTACCCATATCAATAAATCAGAGCACCCCTTTCATTTTTCCAGAGCACTACATGAAATAATAGGGGAACTCTGATTGGTTGCTATGGGCAACAAAGTGAATTTTAGACCTAGACAGTTTTCATACATGGGGTCCTAAGTGAGGGTCTATGGCCATTGAAGAGTGAATAAACCTCTTATCTCTACTTGAATTACAAGGTAACAATTTCAGGCTGAAAGGATGTTGGTGATCCAATACACAGCCTTTGGCCATTTTCTAGTCCACACAATGAATGCCATAAGATGTAAATGACTTGCTTCTAAAGAGCGTTTGTACAAAGACTAAAGCCGATTAACAAAAGGACAAGCTACTTAAGAAGTCTTAAGTAATTAGAAGTTTACCAAAACTGTCACAAGTAACATGTTATGCTATAGTAGAGAAAATGCTTGCTACTGAAATTTCTATTTAACAGAATAGAAGGTGGCCAGATATTTTACTGTCACTAAAGTCATAATATCACTGGTTCAGAACTATATACCCTGTTACCATGAAAATAAGACAGTGTCTTATATTAATTTTGGTTCCTAAAAACGAGCTAAGACAAATTTTTAGGGGGTGTTTTTTTTCTATGAACAATAATTCACATTTATTGTTGAACAAAACATCAACATGTATTAATATACTGTAGTGATTTCATCACAAACATCAGCATAAGCAGCCAAACTCTGAATTGCATAAAAAAAATGCGCTGTCTTATTTTCGGAGGTGTCTTATTTTCGGGGAAACAGGGTATGTCAGTTTTAGTCCCCACAACAAATCACTGAAAGAAGAAAACCTTAAACTTGGCTTTTATTGATGTAAATATATAAAAAGTATCACATTTATAGGTATTAAGACGTCATAATGGCAATTACAGCACTAACAATGGCTGGCGCTATATAGAACTGGGAGAAAATAGAAGATACTTAATAACTCACGTCATGGTTTCCGTTAGAGTATCGTTCCTAGAGTTTCTCTGAAGATGAATTGTCAATCATGAATGTTCATTATGTAGAATGTAGTCATATAGTCACTCCTGTGCTATATAGAAAAAAAAGGTGCAGTGATGGCTATAATGATGGAGAAGCCAGAGATAATAATGCAATAGCTCTAAAAAATCCTGTCCTACCCTGAAAAGGGCGCCTCCATCTCATCGAAGACTGTCCCTAGTAACGCCCTAATAGTTTTAGGAGTCATCAGAGAAAGTAATAATAATAGCAACAGTAAATCAGACCACTAATAAAATAAGCAGGAATAGACTACAGCTGGTCAAGATTAGACCCTATATCCAATTAGATGGCTGCAAATAAAACGTGAATATGGTATCACATAGAAAAAAGTGGGGGCATGATAGCGCAATGCCACTTATGGCTGTCAATAGCTATATAGTTATATAGCCATAAATACAGATTAACCAAATCCCACCTTCCAGCAAAAAGGAAAATTTGTCATGCTGGGTCTAGATGTCACGTGATGGTTAGTACTTTCCATCAGAAAGGTGTACTTTTGTAAAAACCATACTCCTGGAAAACATTATTTTTTTTAAAATTTTTGGCAGGATTTTTTTATTTCGGCAGTCCTTTGCAATTAAAAAATCTTGTCCTTTTCTAGCTGTGATAGTGAAGAGATAAAACTTCTGAATGGCAGGGCAGACTAATCTCATTATATTGTAAGGGCTGCTTATCTCTATACAGTCTCATTACAAATAGTAGGTATTGACATAATGATCGCTCTATTGTTCTCTGGACAAGCCTAGCTAAAGATTAGACTAGACTGACAAAAGAAATACATGAAAGTTCCATGTAACGACTGCAGGTGGTGGATCCACTGGGCCATTGCCGCACCAGGGATCAGAGTCTAAGGGGCCACTGGTTTTCACCAGAGCCCACCACAAGGCAGGATGGTCTTGCTGTGGCAGGCAAAAATTTGATAGTCAGGTTCATAATCAGGGAGAGGCAGGAAGGTCAGGGCAGGCGGCAAGATTGGTGTTCAACGGACATAAGCGGGAGTCACTGGTACATGGAAGGAGCAGAAAGCCTAAGAAGCGCTTTTCACACATCAGGGGCAGGCTGGATAATATAAAACCAGCAATTATCCAATTATTGGCGCGCTGGCCCTTTAAATTTCACGCTGGCCCTTTAAATTTTGTCCTGCAAAAAACAAGCTTTGATATGACCATATCAAAATAAATCTAAAACAAATTATATTTTTTGCCATTGCCTAGAAATAATGACCCACCAGAAAAGTGTCGTAAAATGTGCTAAAAAGTGGCGCATTTTTGCCGCAGTATGTCGGAGAAACATTTATTACAGACACTTTAGAGACTTTTTGTAACCTCTCCAACATAGGGGAGTGGTTTAGCAGAAAAGGAGCGTGGCTTTGTGGAAAAGTGGCATGGTCACATTGTGACACAGAGCGACAAAAAAACTTTTCCAAAAATGCATAAAAATTCTGGCATAGACTTGTTTCCTCTAGCACTATAACACTTATAATACATAACTTTTATCATCATTACTGAAAATAAAAAAAGGAGAAATACAAAAGTCTACATGAACTCCCTTAGCTACATTAAAACAGCAGAGTACCTTAGATGGCAAAATTAAATATCTAAATACCTATCTAATATTGTAGCAACCCTCTAATAATAATAATAATAATAATAATTTTTATTTATATAGCGCCAACATATTCCGCAGCACTTTACAATTTAGAGGGTGTACATACAGACATTACACATTAAAAGAACTTACAAATGAGACACGAGGTATGAGGGCCCTGCTCGCGAGAGCTTACAATCTATTATGGTGTATGGGTGAAACATACGGTAAGAAGTGCTCAGTTAACAATGGTCCAGCCATGTTACATAAATAGGAGGTGGTTTACATAAAAATTGGGTGACCCTGCCACCCTGACAGTACATCTATATACAGATAAGTGCCTGTGAGTGCCCTAGTGTAGGGAGTGACAAATGTGTGTGATAGCAGTTAGGGATCTTGGTGGGCCAGGCTGAGAAGATGTTTTCTCAGGGCCCTCTTAAAACTATGAGAGTTATGAATGTGCCTGATCGTCCGTGGTAGCATGTTCCAGAGAATTGGCGCGCACGTGTGAAAATCTTGGAGACGGGCATGGAGGTTCGGATGTTTGGGGAATGTAATCTGATATCAGCAGAGCGGGGGCCCGGGTAGGGTGGTAGGGAGATGAGGGAGGAGATGTGGGGGGAGCAACATTTGGGGAGAGCTTTATGGGTGAGATGATGATTTTATGTTGTATTCTGTACTGAAAGGAAAGCCATGCAGTGACTGACCGGGGTAGAGGCACATAACCCGGGGAAAGAAAGACACCCTGGATGCTGCTTTCAGGAAAATTTAAAGAGGGGCATTTGCAGGAGGGGGACCGAAAGCGGGGAGTTGCGTAGTCAAGACGAGAAAGAAAAGAGCAACGATGGGGTTTTGAGCTGTTTCCACAGTGAAAAAGTGGGTTTTTTGGAGATGTTCGAGGTGCAGGGGGCAGGAGGGGGGAAAGGGTTTGGGTTAAGGGGTAAAGACAGATTAAATTAGTTTACCCAAAAAAGCGGCCTTTTGCCTAGGTTTATGGTGGTGCCACACAAAAAAGCACAACGGCCCCGTAAAAAAAATTATAAACTTTAATTTCAAGTTAAAACATAATCCTATGCAGGCTTTCGGCGTATGCCAGCTTCCCAAGATGGACATAAATGAAACAAAAATCGCGGTTAGTCGGGGACCTCCCGGCGTTCTGAGTCATTCTTTGTAAACACATATCCATGTGGGCGGAAAATTGAAAGTCCAAGGGGATGGCGGGGAATGCACACCTGCACACGCTCGTGCGTGAAACGTTTGGGGGAAAAATCCTCCCCCTTCCTCAGGCATTAGCGTCATGTCCCAAAGCCGTTCCCTTAAGAGATTAAAAACTTTTCCCCCTTAACCCGATAAGTTAAAATCATTCCCCCTGTGTGACTGCGGGGAACAAATGGAATAAACAAAAGAACTTAAATGTACAATTGGCACATATGGGAATTAAAAAGTCCCCAAAAAATTTAAAGGCTTCGTTGACCTGTGGGGCGTGATTCTAGAGTTGAAAATCCAGAAGTTCTCTTTTTAAAAAGTTTAGTGCCATTATGTGTATTTCGCTGCATGTGATTTTTTCCAGTACCCCAGGCAATTCACACAGGTCGGGCCCGCGCCCTGGGCAAAATTCCCGGCAAGGGTGTTCAAAATTTTTTTATTTCTTTTGGGTCCCCATCTAATTAGAGGTTTTTTCTTCTTCTTTTGGGGTTTATCAGCTTTTTTTTAAAAAGGTTTTAATGGAATCTATGTCATTGATCCAAACTTTGAAATCTTGATGTTTGCCCTACGAAATACCCCCCCGAAAGGGCATTTGGCATGTAAATCAACCTTCATTCACGGTAGGGAAAAACCCCCCAGGGATTTTAATTCTTGGCCTTTTAGAGGGTGGAGATTAATCCCCCTTTTGTATAAGTGAGCAGTTTAAAACATTTCAAACATGAAAAGTGGATCATGTACGCTAAGAAGCTTTTTTTTTTGTTTTTATTACCTTTTGTATCAGCCGATATCAATTTTTGGGCCCAAGGGTTCTCCCCTTCGGTACACCCTCGGGGGGCTTTTGGGAAAAAATGACCAATTTTTGTGTCACCAGTAGATCCCAGTATTTTGATTTGCGTTTTAAAAAGACCAGCTGTTTATATAAACAATATTAGGTAAATTGTTTTCCTGTCTATTTTTTTAGAGCCTGGGTTTGAAAGCTTTCTTAGGGGGATTTCAATGATCAAACCAAACTGTCTAAACTCGTTTTCTTATAACCCCCTTTTCTTAAATCGACAAATTTAAATTTTCCAACTAGCAAGGGTTTGTGTCATGGAGCAAGCGTTAGCCCTCACAAACTGCGATTTGGCTTAAAACCCTTTTAAAAATCTGTGGTGCATGTGGCGCTATGATGTAAAACGTTATTCGATCTGTATCTTTTTTTTATAGTCGTGTTGATTCTTTTTAAAAATTTTTTTTTCCCGAAGCAAAATGTAATAGTGTGGGTCATCTCGAACAATAGAAATTTTATCAAAAGGATGTACACTATTCAAATATGTGACGAATCACAAGTGCGGTACCGGCCAGCCACAGCAAGAGGACATCGTCCCACATGGAGCCCCCGTAACAAATGGGTTTTTTAAATGTGTGGGGGGACTTTTTGGTTTCAAACATTTTTAATTAATTTACAAAACTGGGGGCTACCGGGAACCCTTTGAGGTCCTGTTTTTGGGGAAACAATTGCTCCCCAAAAACGAAAATAATTCTTATTTAACCTGTTTCCATTTAACCGCATCAAAATGCAATCTTCTTGTTAGTGTTGCGTCTTGACAAAGGATTTAGTACTATTCTCATACCCTCGTTAGTGGGGATATTAGTAAAAAAGGTTTTATATCCAGGGTTGCAATCCAGGTAACTTTTGACAACATCGACCTCTTTAATGGCCTCAAGAACTGGCCAGTGTCTTGTAAAATCCTAGGATCTTTTTTGACTGTTGGTTGTAAATACATATCTACATATGCTGCTAAAGGTTCAAGTACCGAGTTGATCCCGGAGACGATTGGCCTCCCCGGTGGTTTCGTCTTGGACTTATGTATCTTGGGAACCATATACAAAATGGGGACTCTCGGGTTGTTTTTGGTCAACATTTGTTTTTCATTGGCATTAATAATCCCTTCCTCAAATCCTTCCTGGACCATTTGTTGCACATACCTGCTTAACTCGCTGGTGGGACGCTAATGCCTGAGGAAGGGGGAGGAGTTTACCCCCGAAACGTTGCACGCACGAGCGTGTGCAGGTGTGCATTCCCTGCGCCATCTCTGCTCTGGACTTGCTAGCATCTCCGACTCACACATGGATATGTGTTTGCATCGAATGGACTGACACGAAGGGCCCGGGAGGTCGCGACTAACCGCTGAGTATTTGTTTCTATTTACTGTCCATCTATTTGGGAATGCTGTGCAAATACAGCCGAATGCCTGCTATGGATTATGTTTTAACTTGATAATTAAAGTTTATAATTTTTATTACGGGTCCAGTTGTGCTTTTCAAGTTGTGTCAGTGGGGCTTGAAGAACCCCGGCCACCCGTTAAGAAGCTATCAGCGTGTATCTTGATACTGGTCAAATTTGTTTGTATAGAGGTGCCACACACTGAGACAGAAATAGCAGGGTAGGGTTGGTTAGAAGATAGCGGAAAGACAAGAAGTTCGGTTTTAGTGAGGTTTAGTTTCAGATGGAGAGAGGACATGATGTCAGAGACAGCGGACAGACAGTCACTGGTGTTTTTTAGCAGGGCAGGAGTGATGTCTCGGGAGGAGGTGTTTAATTGGGTGTCATCAGCGTAGAGATGGTACTGGAAGCCAAATCTGCTGATGGTTTGTCCACTGGGGCCTGTATAGATTGAGAAGAGGAGAGGACCAAGAACTGATCCCTGAGGAACTCCAACAGCAAGAGGAAGAGGAGAGGAGATAGAACCTGCAAATGAGACACTGAAGGTGCGGTCAGAGAGGTAGGAAGAGAACCAAGAGAGAGCGGTGTCCTGGAGGCCAATGGTGCTGAGCATGGTGAGGAGAAGGTGGTGATCCACAGTGTCAAACGCTGCAGAGAGATCCAGGAGAAGCAGCAACGAGTATTTGCCCTGTGATTTGGCAGTGAGGAGATCATTAGAGACTTTAACTAGAGCAGTTTCTGTGGAGTGCAGGGTGCGGAAACCGGATTGTAGAGGATCGAGAAGAGAGTGAGTAGAGAGATAGCGGATTAAACAGGAGTAGACCAAGCGTGCCAGTTTAGAGATGAAGGGCAAGTTAGAGACTGGTCGGTAGTTATCAGCGCAGGATGGGTCCAGAGAGGGCTTTTTAAGTAAAGGGGTTTTTGTAAGGTCCTCATGAAGTAAGAGAAGTCAGGGATGAAATCCAACAGCATCTGCCTTTTATTGCTCTCTCCACATTCTGATATAACACAACAGCCTTAGCCTCTAGCAAGCAATGTCACTTCCTGGTTCCTGTGTTCTCCTCTTAAAGAGGCAGGAATACTTACTGTATGTTACATCACCCTCGTTTTTTTTTTGTTTTTTTTTAAAATATATATACATAACCCCATTTGACATTTGGACAGTTATGGTGAAATACAACAACAACAACAACAAAAACACAAGGAAAACATGAACATGAAAAGTCAGTTCACCATCATGAATATAATCCGATCAAAGTTCCAGGATCCTGGCTAAACCTCCTCAATGAGTCTAGACGGGGCTCTTCTTTCTCTGGTAGGATATCAGGAATGCGTATGCGAGGAGTTCAACACTAGTTAAGCAGGAGCAGCATTAGGTGTTGAGTGCGGCGTACTTCTGTAGTTGCGTAGGAATTTGTTCAGGGCCTGCTTCAGTGGGATATGCTCCAGAGTAGCTGCTTTGACTCTCTTCCCTAAGGTGCGCATAAATCTTTCCACCATTCCATTTGCTTGTGGCCAGCAAGGTGTTATCTTTCTGTGAGTGAACCCGAGGTATTCAGAAAATTGTACGAATGTATGTCCATTAAATGGAGGTCCATTAGGTTTTGACTATTTTTGGAATGCCCTATGCTGAGAAAATAGTGTCCAACTCTGGTATGACACTGGTTGCTGAAGTTGACTAAATAAATGCAATAGTAGGATATCTGGAATATTCATCAATTGCCACTAGGGTGTATTGTCCATTAGGTAGCGGCCCATAAATATCAACCGCTACTTCCTCCCAGACAGCCTTTGGTAGGGGAGACATCCGTAAGGGTTCAGGGTTTGCTGCAGGAGTAACAAGCTGGCAAGTATTGCAGTGTTTTATTGTGTGTTCTACTAAATAATCCATATTTGGGAACCACACTTTTTCTCTGAGAAGTTTTTTTGTACCTACAATTCCCAAATGACCTTCAAGAGCAATCTGTATTACTTTGGTACGCAAGGACTTTGGAACCACCAGTTTGGTTCCTCTGAGAATTAGATGATCCTCAGTGACTGATATGTTACAGTTATGATGGCATGTTTAAAAGAGGATGGAAAGATCCCAGTAGAGAGAGAAAGGTTAAAGATTGCGGTAAGGTGAGAGATGATAGCTGGAGAGATAGACTGGATAAGGTGGGATGGAATGGGGTCACTAGAGCAGGTGGTAGGGCGAACAGACGAGAGAAGCCTGGACACTTCTTCTTCTGTCGTTGGGTCAAGGGCTGAGAGCAGACTAAAGGACGTGCCGGAGGGGACGGGATGGGGGTTTCTTGAGGATTGAGATGAGATGTTTTGCCGGATACTGTCTATTTTGTCTTTGAAGTGAGTGGCCAGGTCTTCAGCACAGAGGTCAGTGACTGGGGCCTGAGCTTTTGGGCTGAGGAGGGAGTGGAAAGTGTCAAACAGGCGTTTTGGGTTGTTGTGTAGTGTGGAGATGAGGGAGGTGAAAGATTTTTGTTTGGCGCAGTGAAGGGCAGTGTGGTAAGTGCTGAGCATGAATTTGGAGTGGAGAATATCTGCAGGTAGCTTTGAATTTCTCCACAGTCTCTCAGCACACCTGGAACAGCGCTGCAGAAAGCGAGTATGAGTCGTGTGCCATGGCTGTGGGCGTCTGACTCTGGTGGTGTGGTGTCTGAGTGGTGCCAATATGTCCAGGGTGGTTGAGAGAGTTTCATTGTACTGCTTGACAGCCAGGTTAGGACAGGAGTCGGAGGAGATTGGGGCAGTGAGGACTGTATGGTGTCTATGAGTTCCTGAGTGTTCATGGAGCGAATGTTTCTGGATGGGTGATGGGCAGGTGTGTCCAGAGAAGGCTGAGAATTGGTGATAGTGAAGGAGATAAGGTTGTGATCAGAGAGAGCATATGGAGAATTAGTGAGGTTAGAAATTGATGAGTTACTGCAGAAAAACAGATCAAGAGCGTGTCCATCCTTGTGGGTGGGAGAATCTGTAAATTGCAAGAGGCCAAAGGATGATGTTAGTGAAAGAAACCGAGAGGCAGAAGGAGACATAGGGTTGTCAATGGGAATGTTGAAATCACCCATGATGAGTGTGGGTATTTCAGTGGAGAGGAAGTGTGGGAGCCAGGCGGCAAAATGATCCAGAAACTGGCGGGGTGAGCCGGGGGGGTCTGTAGGCAACTGCGACTCTGATGGAAAATGGCTGAAAGAGTCTGAGGGTGTGGACCTCAAAGGAGGGGAAAGTGAGGGAGGGTACAGGAGGAAATGACCTGGTAAGTGCAGTGTGGAGAAAGGAGTATGCCAACTCCTCCACCTGGCCTGTTCTCAGGTCTGGGAGTGTGGGTAAATTTTTGGCCCGCCAAGGTTAGGGCGCAAGGGAAGCGGTGTCTGATTGTGGAGCCTGTTCAGTGGGGGAGCGGGGAGTTTAAGGGGGTTTAGGAGGAACAGGTCATGAAAACAGTGAGTTTGTTCCAAACAGATCGGGCATTCCAAGAGCACATGTAAAATTGGAGGAAAAAGAGTACAGGGAATACAAGCAGATTAGCAGGGTTTTTCTTTGGGGGAGGAGGGGGGGTGAGCAGAAAAAGGAGGGTGGGGGGGGGTTCGGAGGAATGCCCCCTGCAGCAAAAAGCAGGAGAAAGAAAATGACACTCTATAGGGTTAAAACAATTTTTTGTATACGGGGGGTAATGACCCTTGTGAATAAGCAGGGGTCCCGAACCGCCGATCCGCGGCCCCGGCTACACCTGATGCCGACCGCCCGGTAACTTTAGTCTTGCATAAAACCGGTCCCTGGTGGAAAAAAGGTTTGGGCCCCGCCGTAATAGGGTTAATTATTTGGGAAGGCGGCTCTGTGTATACAGGGTTATATGATAGTGGTAGATGAGCTCTTGATAATTTTACAGGTGGCAGAGGCGCAGGCAGTCGCTTTTTCCTGCCATAGGTGGAATACGCAGAACCTGCTACAGACGTGCCCCCCGAAAACCTGGTGGAGGATCGGGCCTTACATCTCCAGCGCCATCTTGGCACCCCAGGTGGTTTTAGCTTGCGGATCGCCACTTGGAAGCAGAATGGCACAAACTTAACTCGAAATCCGGGGCAAAAGTTTTAACTGGCTTTGCCGCTTTTTTGGGACAGGTTATACCAAAAACAAAAACAAAGAAAAATTTAGGCCCTCTGCCCCAACTACACAAATCTCCTCTCTAACATGTGGTCCCGGGCCCATCCCACAAAAACATTCGTTTTGCCCCTCCCCTGGGTTCCGCTTCTCTCCCGGCCTCATGGGGCGAGTTACTTCAGCTTTTTTGGACTCCTACTGCAGGTAGCAGACCACGCCCCCCAATCATCTCCAGGCCAAGGCCTTTTACAGGCCTCCAGTGACCAGCCAAAAGCCTGTCTTGGATCGTGGGAATGACAACCCACCCAACGCTATTGCTGCCCCCGGGGGAAAGGGAACCCATCACTAGCCACTACACCATGCTAGCTTCTGTATTAACCTTGGTTTTCTGACGCCAAATAGTTGCCTTCCCCCCTGAACCGGTTTTCGGGGGCCTCGTAGCAGGTTTTTGCTGTTTTCCAACTTGTGGGAGGCAGGAAAATTTTGATGTCTGCGGTCGCTTGCCCCAACGTTATATGATAAAAGGGGGAGAAGTGAGCTCTGTGATTAAAAAGGATTATTGAAGATGAGAGAAGTTGAACTCTGTGATATATTGGGTTATATGATGAGGGGGAAACGAGCTCTGTATTTGGGTTTTGATAAAGGAAGGGGGGTGAGCTCTGTGATTAAGGGTTATTGATGGGAGAGGAGCTGGCTCTGTGATAATAGGGTTATTGATAAGGGGAGGGCGACTCTTGATAATGGATTTTTTGATAAGGGGGGAGTGAGCTCTGTGATAATAGGGTATATGTAGAGGGAAAGAAGCGAGCTCTGAAAAAAATAGGGGTTTAAAATCCAAAAACAGCAAAAAAAAGGATCCGGGAATAGCAAAAATAACTTTTATTTAAAATTTTTTTAGGAGGGTATAAAAAAAATGTGAAACAGCCATGCGTTTGGGCGTACGTTCACAGCTGTGATGATAGAGAGAAGTGAGCTCTGTGATATAAGGGTTTTTTGAAAAAGGGGGAAAGGAGTTGATATCTAGGGTTTTATGTAAGGGAGAAGGAGCTCGGATATATAGGTTTTATGAAGAGGAAGGGTTTACTCTGATATTTTTGGGTTATATGCTAGAGGAGAGAAACTGAGCTCTGTGATATAAGGGATAATATATGCTAGAGGAGAGAAGCTCACATAATCCTATATAATAAGAAAGGAAAACAGCTTGTATCGCACCTTGTCCTCCCGTTCGCTCTATCACTGCATTGCCTTACACGGATTCTGATCCCAAGTCGCAGGATGAATCGAAGTCCAATAACAGCAAAAATAGGATCCAGCAATAGGCATAAGTGATCATCTTTATTTCATTTCACAGCTGTAAACAAGGGCATTTTTAAGCCCAAAACGCGTAGGCACTTTCACCATGTTTTTTTAACCCTAGACAAGAATTATGAAATAAAGATGATCACTTATGCCTATTGCTGGATCCTATTTTTGCTGTTATTGGACTTCGTTCATCAGCGATTTGGGGATCAAAACCCGGAAGGCAATCATAAGATAAAACAGTAGGCAAGGGTGTGAACAAAGAATCGGGTGAGACCCTTTTGTGTTTTCCTTTCTTATTGTTTTTGATATATAGGATTATGTGAGCTTTCTCTCCTTGCTTTTAAACCCCCCTTTAATCACAGAGGCCCCTCTTACCTTAAATTAAAACCCAGATCACAGGCAGCTTATCTCCTCTTCATAAAACCCTATAATCACGAGCTCGTTTTTCCTCTTCAATAATCAAAATTTATCCAGAGCCAGCTTCTCTCCTCTACATAAAACCCCTATATTCACGAGCTCAGCTCCTCTCCCTCTATTTAACCCTATAATCACAGAGCCGGATTTCTCTCCATCTTCATAAAACCTATATATCACAAGCTCAGTTTTTTCCCCCTCTATAAAAATAACCCAATTCACAGAGTCCCCCTTTCTCTATCATATAACCCAAATTTACAAGATCAATTACTCCTCATCATATAACCCTTAAATTCAGGCTCAGCTTCTCCCTTTCATATAACCTTAATACCAAGAGCTCAGCTTCTCTCCTCTATAAAAAACCATATATCACAGGCAGCTTCCTCCTTTTTCATTAACCCTTATTCACGAGCTCAGCTTCCTCCCTCATCATGTAATCCTATATATCACCAAGCTCGCTTTTCCCTTTATCTTTAAACCCAAATTTTCACAAGCTCGTTTCTCCTCTAGATAAAACCCTATATATCAAGGCAAAATTCTCTCCTCTATCATATAACCCTTATTTCCCCCAGTTTCAGTTTCTCCTCATAAATAAAACCTTTTATATAAAGGGCTGGGCTTTTCCATCTACATATAACCTTATTATCACGGCTCATTTTCTCCCCTCTATAATAACCCCTATATAAAAAGGCTCAGTCCTCCCCCTCTTTCTAAAAACCCAATATATCAGGATCAGTTTTATCTCCTCTATCATAAAACCCCAATATATCAGGAGATCAGATTATCTCCTCTTTCATATCCCCTTATACAGAGCTCAGCCTCTCTCCTCTTCATTAACCCTTTTTATCACAGACCCGCTTCTCCCCTCTTTCAAAATCCTATATATCACCGACTAGCTTTCCCTTTTAAAAAAAACCCTTTTTAACAGGCCAGTTTTTAAACCCCTATCATTTTCTGCTCTGAGAGAGCATCATAAACCAAAACACAGGTTAAATTTAAAGGGAACCTTTCAGCTACTTTATGCTGCCTGAAGGGGCAGCTGAATTAGCTGCAGGTTCCCCCATGCAACACTGTGTGTTTTACCCCAAAAAAAGCTGCAATTTCCCCGGTTAAAAACCCGTGAGTTGTCCCAGGTGTGGGGAAGCCCCCCGGTTCCAAAAGAGTGACCCTATGGGGCCCCCTCCCTGCCCCCTCATTACTGACAGATTTTCCTCTATAGACAAACTGGGAGGAGCTGTCAGTCAATCTGGGGGGCGGGGGCCCCCTACATCGCACCCTTCCCCGACCCGGACGCTTCACGGGTGTTTTCCCTGGGAATCCTCAGCATTTCGGGGGAAAAACAAGGGTTGGAAAAAGGGTAACCTACGCTATTTCATGCTCCCTGTTTTTCGGGCAGCATAATAGCTGACAGGCCCCCTTTTAAAAGGGGGCTTTACACAAAGGCATTTCATCCCTGTTTTTCCTGCTTCAGCTCTCATCTGCTCAAAAGGGGACGTTTTTGTTTTGTTTGAAATGCATGTCATTCCCCCGCAGACTTGACACACCATGCTTTTCCCACAGTAGTAAATTAGCAAACAAAATCTTTTATTAAAGAGCGGGGTGGAGCTAAAAATGAAATTGAGTGGTAAGCACCTCTGCCTTTCAGCATAGGGATCCTAGGTTCAAATCCCTGCAGAAACCAGAGATTTTTTTTTCTCAATGCACATACCTAATTTCTTTTTCCTTTTTGTTTGTATTGTTTGACTAATTATTAAGGAGTACAGAGGACAGGGATAGACTGACAGCACCTGGGGATAAACACTCGCTCAGCAGTGAGTGTGTGTGATTAATAGGCAGGAGAGGTGATGTCTGAGCATCTGCGGCCAGGACTGAGGAGCTCTTGTCACTGGTCGTATCCCCTAGAGAAGAGCTGTACACTATGGATCACTAAGGTAGCAGCTAGAACAAAAACGGTGCAGAATTGTTAATAATGATGAATGGTGAAAATGTTTATTACTTAATTTCCAAGCTTCCCACATCAATTTTACTTTGTGGTAAAAACCCAGTGAGTAGGAGTCCCTCCAGCTCCTGCACTGCTCTAACGCAGTCTTTGGTCTTTTCCAATACTAACACTATATGAACCCTGAATATTGGAAAAGACTCTAAAGACGGATGGAGAGATTTAGGGCGACCTGTATGAACGTTGGCACAAACAGACGAGTTCTAAATAGCTTTAAGGCAGTGTAGAATGCACCAGAATATATGACCCTGTTCTTCTGCAGTTCATACATACAGGGCAGTGTAGAGCCAATACCACAAGTCTGGCTCAGGCACCACCTTTACCGGGTCTGGTGTTCTTCTGCAGGTTATACATACAGGGCAGTGTAGAGCCAATACACAATTCTGGCTCAGGCACCACCTTTACCCTGGTCTGGCTGTTCTTCTGCAGGTCATACATACAGGCGCAGTGTAGAGCCAATACCACAAGTCTGGCTCAGGCACCACCTTTACCCTGGTCTGGCTGTTCTTCTGCAGGTCATACATACAGGTGCAGTCTAGTGCCAATATGACAAGTCTGGCTCAGGCACCACCTTTACCCTGGTCTGGCTGTTCTTCTGCAGGTAATACCTACAGGGCAATGTGGTGCCAATACCACAAGTCTGGCTCAGGCACCACCTTTAACCTGCTCTGGCTGTTCTTCTGCAGGTCATACATACAGGGCAGTGTACAGCCAATACCACAAGTCTGGCTCAGGAAACCACCTTTACCCTGGTCTGGCTGTTCTTCTGCAGGTCATACCTACAGGCGCAGTGTAAAGCCAATACCACAGTCTGGCTCAGGCACCACCTTTACCAAGGTCTGGCTGTTCTTCTACAGGTCATACATAAAGGGCAGTGTAAAGCCAATACCACAAGTCTGGCTCAGGCACCACCTTTACCCTGGTCTGGCTGTTCTTCTGCAGGTCATACATACAGGGCAGTGTATAGCCAATACCACAAGTCTGGCTCAGGCACCACCTTTACCCTGGTCTGGCTGTTCTTCTGCAGGTCATACATACAGGGCAGTGTAGTGCTAATACCACAAGTCTGGCTCAGGCACCACCTTTACCCTGGTCTGGCTGTTCTTCTGCAGGTCATACATACAGGGCAGTGTAGAGCCAATACCACAAGTCTGGCTCAGGCACCACCTTTACCCTGATCTAGCTGTTCTTCTGCAGGTCATACATACAGGTGAAGTGTAACGCCGATACCACAAGTCTGGCTCAGGCACCACCTTTACCCTAGGCTGTTCTTCTGCAGGTCATACATACAGGGCAGTTGTAGGCCAATACCACATGTCTGGCACCGGCACACCTTTTCCCCTGGTCGGGCTGTTCTTCTGCAGGTCATACATACAGGGCAGTGTAGACCAATACACAAGTTGGCTAGGCACACTTTACCCGGTCGGCTGTTCTTTGAAGGCACATACAGGGCATGTAGTGCTAAACCACAAGCTGTCTCAGGCACACCTTTACCTGGTCTGGCTGTTCTTCTGCAGGTCATACATACAGGGCAGTGTAGAGCCAATACCACAAGTCTGGCTCAGGCACCACCTTTACCCTGATCTGGCTGTTCTAACTATTGTGCGTCAAAGAATCATAAATGTGTCTACTTCTATGAATGTGGCGCCATACCCCCAGAACACATTAAAAGGGACTTATTGCGCCATAGTTTGGAGTGCGACTGTTCATACATTCTTTTTTGGTTCAAAGTACACCAGAAAACTGGCGCAGCCCCGTTCATACATGTCGCCCTTTATGTCCCGTGACGAGTCGGGATTCACAGGCTCTGTGTTTAAATGATTTACACCATATCATTTCCTAGCAATATGTTATGGCAACTCGGCCTCATGTGCAGGGCTGGTATATGTGCAGTGTAAACCACCTGACAGGTTCCCTTCAAGGCAGGTGGTATAACACCAGGGAGATTATCTGAACTATAGAGGGAGCTGCTGAAAACCAATCAGATGCCAGCTCCCCTGTCCAGAGCGCCCCCCCCCCCCTTCAGCTATGAAAGCTGCCATCTGATTGGTTGCTATGAGCTGTGAATGGTTGCTGTGGGCTCTAATTGGTTGCTTTGTGGAGACGCATGCGCCGTGGTGCGAGTGTTATTTCTTTGCCGCGCCGGCGCAGTTACGTTACTGTGGTGATGGGGAGGCGCATGCGCTGTTCTGCAGGCGTGATATACCGGGCGCGCCTGCGCAGTAGCGTGGATGTAGAATGACGAGCGTACTTCCGGATACTACACAGTATAGGCATCGTTACCTTTTGAATGTTCCAACTTTATTGTTTTTTGGACATTTCCGTTTCCAACACATGTGACTCGAATCCGGCGTTCTTTCTGGAGGTGTTTAACCATCACACTTCTAACATACTTTCTGGCTCTGTCATCCTCGTCCAGCATGTAGAGTGGGTGCTGGCTTTTTCCATTATCTTTGGGACCTCTCCCCCTCCATTACGTCTATGAGGACATCTCTAAGGGACGTAAATATATTTTACATTGTTTATTATCAGTCTCCGTCTCTGTTATTAGCATAAGGACTTGCACTAATTGTATTAGTCGACCACGTTTTGTGTTGATCTATCATTACTGTTCCCTGATGAACCCACAATATCTGTGGGGGAAACGCGTTGAGACAGGGATTCATTGTGTGGTTTTATTTCCCCTTCCTTTGCTTTTGGGATAGGGGTTGTCTTGTCATATGTGATAGAGTGGTACTTGTCCGTTATTTGTGTCATTTAGTCGTTTAGATGTGTTTCATTTTTTAGGGACGGTGTAGGGTTTATAGGGTAGGTTCCGGTGTGGGGTCGCCCTCGTTGGGGCGGGTTCTCCGCTTTTCATCAGAGTAGCTAGAAGGGCATAATAGGGATTGATCTTGTCCCGTTTTTATTGGGCAATTAATAAAGATTGTATTTTATTGTATATATCAAGCCCTAAGGTATCAGTATTTTGTGGTTTTTGGTTTAAATGATTTACACCATATCATATCCTAGCGATATGTCATGGCAACTCGGCCTCATGTGCAGGGCTGGTATATGTGCAGTGTAAACCACCTGACAGGTTCCCTTCAAGGCAGGTGATATAACACGAGGGAGATTATCTGAACTATAGAGGGAGCTGCTGAAAACCAATCAGACGCCAGCTCCCATTTCCAGAGCGCCCCCTTCAGCTATGAAAGCTGCCATCTGATTGGTTGCTATGAGCTGTGAATGGTTGCTGTGGGCTCTAATTGGTTGCTATAAGCTCTAATTCGTTGCTATGAGCTGTGATTAGTTGCTGTGGTCTGATTGGTTGCTATGGGCAACTGCTTCACTGTGCTTGGCGCCAGTTTCCATGGATCTCCCGTGCAGCCTCAGAGTGTCGCACAGCCGTAAAGTGCCTGTGAACAAGAACCGTGCCGTATCTGTATTCGCTCTACGGGAATGTCCGGGGAGCAGAGAGCGGACTCCTATGTGGCTCCTGCCCACACAGCGTCCCAAGGCGCCGCCCGAGCTCTCCCTCAGGCTCTCGCAGTTCCAAGCAATGTCAAAGTCAATGGACTTCAGCACAAATCATGTAACCCGACCCTCCCCGCGTGACCTATCACACTGCCGCCCGCACGTAATCCCTGCCGCTAGGCACCATGGGATATGTAGTCCTCGTGAAACTTTCTATTCACCGCTTATCCCATTAAGAATCCCCCGGGACCCCAGGTCGCCGGCGGCCGTACACAGGGCTGAGCCCCAGCACAGAGCGCCTAGACCTGCGTCACCAGGACAATTCGGGGGGAGAACGTACCCGGAACGAGGCTGGGCCTGGACTACAAAGCCCATCAGCCCTTGCGGCAGCGATGCGGGCGCTGCGGCCAGGGAAGACGTGTGGCCGCTATTTGCATGAATGGGTGGCGGATGGGCCCGGCGCTCATGAGTGAGCGGGAGTAGCTGCGATCACCGGGGCATGTCCTTGCTCCGCGCACCGTTAGGAGGCAGCCGTCACCGCTAGACACCACCGGGACGGAGATGCCGAGGGACGAGATGACCTCCCTGATCCAGAAGATCGCCCGCCAGGCCCGGCTGACCTTCCGCGGAGCTGCCAGCGGCGGGGACGGGAAGGGCTTCGCCGACAACGTGACGCAGCTGAGGAAGCTGGTGAGCGAGATCCGGGCCGAGGATCTGAAGATCCGGCCGCGCAAGAGCGCCCAGGCGGGGCCGGTGTCGGTGCCGCACAACCCGCCCGTCACCTACATGCACATCTGCGAGACGGACGGCTTCAGCATGGGGGTGTTCCTGCTGAAGAGCGGCACGTCCATCCCGCTGCACGACCACCCGGGCATGCACGGCATGCTCAAGGTGCTGTACGGCACCGTGCGCATCAGCGGCTTCGACAAGCTGGAGCCGCAGCCGCCCGCCACCAGCGGCAGCTCCCTGCTGCGGGCCGTGCTGCGCTCCACCGGCGACTACAGCGACAGCAGCCCGCCCTGCCTGCTCAGCCCGCACCGCGACAACCTGCACCAGATCAGCGCCGTGGACGGGCCCGCCGCCTTCCTGGACATCCTGGCGCCCCCCTACGACCCCGACGACGGCCGGGACTGTCACTACTACAAGCTGCAGGCCGAGCAGACGGCCGACCCCGCTGCCACCTCCGCCGAGGCCTCCGGGGTGCGGGAGGTGTGGCTGCTGGAGATCCCGCAACCCGACGACTTCTGGTGCGGGGGGGAGCCCTACCCGGGGCCCAAGGTGTCTGTGTGAGCGTCTACCTCCATGTGCCTAGGACCTCCGGGGCCAACCCCCACTCAGGGCACGGAGGCCTCATGTTCACTGCCACCAGGGCCCTCAGATACTACTGGAAGCTTTGGGAGACTCTGGGGGCGCAGCTGCTGCAGAAGCTCTTTGGCTGCCCCCTGTATAGCGGGTAATAGCAGAGGTACAGATTCTAGGTGACCGATCTGCAGCCGAGGGGGCCAACATTCAAGACCGTTCTGCAGCCGAGGGGGCCAACACTCGGGATCGATCTAGATGACTGATCTGCAGCCGAATATTCATGACCGTTCTATGTGACAGATCTGCAGCCGAGGGGGCCAACATTCATGACCGTTCTATGTGACAGATCTGCAGCTGAGGGGGCCAACACTCATGGCTGTTCTGTTGTGCTCAGGTTCTAAGTGATTGCTCTGCAGCCAAGGGGGCCAACACTCGAGACCGACCTAGGTGACCGATCTGCAGCTGAGAGGGCCAACATTCATGACCGTTCTAGGTGACAGATCTGCAGCCGAGGGGGCCAACACTCGGGACCCATCTGCAACTGAGAGGGCCAACATTCAAGACCGTTCTGCAGCCGAGGGGGCCAACACTCGGGACCGATCTGCAACTGAGAGGGCCAACATTCAAGACCGTTCTGCAGCCGAGGGGGGCCAACATTCATGGCTGTTCTGTTGTGCTCAGGTTCTAAGTGATTGATCTGCAGCCAAGGGGGCCAACACTCGAGACCGACCTAGGTGACCGATCTGCAGCTGAGGGGGCCAACACTCGAGACCGACCTAGGTGACCGATCTGCAGCTGAGGGGGCCAACATTCATGACAGATCTGCAGCTGAGGGGGCCAACATTCATGGCGGTGCTGTTGTGCTCAGGTTCTAAGTGATTGCTCTACAGCCGAGGGGGCCAATACTCATGACTGTTCATCAGCCGAGGGGGGCCAACATTCATGCCCATTCTGCTCTCTTGTTGGTCCTATAATGACATCGGTGCCCCTGATCTGTCACTACCAGGCCCCTAAACATGGCAGATGATCCCGGTGATGCCAGATGCCAACCTGCTTTTAGGTGACTGATCTGCAGCCAAGGGGGCCAACACTCATGACCATTCTGCAGCCGAGGGGGCCAACACTCATGACCGTTCTGCTCTCCTCTTGTTGGTCCTTTAATGACACCGGTGCCCCTGATCTGACTGTCACTACCAGGCCCCTAAGCACGGCATCTGATCCCAGCGATGCCAGATGCCAACCTGCTTCAGCTCCTTCCTGCCACTCTGTACCCCTGTACCTAAGGTGTTCATTAAAATTCCCAGCAGAGAATCCTTCCCATGTTATTTATTGATGTGTGTATAGTTTACATCCGCTGCTGCCGAATCTGACGCCAACAGGAGGCGTTGCTGCACATACATTGCTGAACAGGGGCTCCCAGCTGTTCTAAGACTACAACTCCAAACCTGCTGAACTTCCAAGGAGCCACTCTGGCAGCCAGGGCATGCTGGGAGTTGTAGTTTTATATGGGCCCGGGAGTCATCATTTTCACACTATGCAGCCATAAGGACATGCTGGGCTTTGGAGGGTAATACGGGGCAGACCTGCGTCCATGACCGTAGTAATTGATGATGCAAATTCATGGGGCCCCTAATCAACAGAATCACTGTAGCAGCGTGCCTCGTGGTTCATGGCTGCGCTGTCGTGTGTGTTTCTACCCCTATAATGTCCCGGAAGCTATTATTTTATGCAGCGGTCAGGAAATGCTAGGGGTTGTAGTCCTTTGATGGCCCAGGATCTGTCAGTACTAGCTTATACAGGGGTCAGGAGTTGTAGTTCTGTAATGGTCCGAAAGCTATAATATCTAAACTAAGCAGCCGCTAGGTGTTGAGGTTCTAGAATAGCTCAGAAGCTATAATTCTTAGATCAGCAGCCTGGACTTGCTAGGAGTTGTAGTTCTATAAAGGTCCAAAAGCTATTATTTCTAGGAGATGTAGCTGCTAGGAGTTGTAGTTTTATAGTGGCCCAGAAGACATTCATTGTAGATTGTATAGCTATCAGGACACGCTGGGTGTTGTAGTTCTATAATAGCCTATAAGTTATTTCTAGGCTATGCAGGTGTCGGGACACGCTGGGTGTTGTAGTTCTATAATAGCCTACAAGTTATTTCTAGGCTATGCAGGTGTCAGGACACGCTGGTTGTAGTTCTATAATAACCAGGAATCTTATCAGTTCTAGATTTTGTAGCAATCCGGACTTGCAAAGTGTTGTAGTCCTATAATGGCCCTGTAGCTGCTCATTCTAGATTAGTAGTCAGGACTTGCTAGGAGTTGTAGTCCTATAATGGCCCTGTAGCTGCTCATTCTCGATTAGTAGTCAGGACTTGCTAGGAGTTGTAGTCCTATAATGGCCCTGTAGCTGCTCATTCCAGATTAGTAGTCAGGACTTGCTAGGAGTTGTAGTCCTATAATGGCCCTGTAGCTGCTCATTCCAGATTAGTAGTCAGGACTTGCTAGGAGTTGTAGTCCTATAATGGCCCTGTAGCTGCTCATTCCAGATTAGTAGGCAGGACTTGCTAGGAGTTGTAGTCCTATAATGGCCCTGTAGCTGCTATTTCTAGAATTAGTAGGCAGGACTTGCTAGGAGTTGTAATAATATAATGGTCCACAAACTAGTCCTAGGTTATGTAGCCGCTAGGGGTTGTAGTTCTATAGTGGCCCAGAAGTCATTCTAGATTATGCAGTCGCCTGGAGGTGCTGGAAGTTTTCGGGGTGCAGGGCGGAGGACCTCCTGTGCCGCACTGCACCCCTGACTTCATCAGAGGCTGCACAGATTTGTAGGTCCACACTGACCACGCTGCGCGCCGCTGACCTTCATACGTAATTGAGAGCGTTGTTAGTGGTTGTGCGGTTGTGTCGGTGCTGACCTGTAAGTCTGTGCAGCCCCTAATCATGCACATTCAGATCCCTGGTGCAGCGTTCCTCATGAGGTGGTTGTGTACGTCCATCCTTCTAATAGCTGGAGACTGATCATTATTGGGTCCTGCAGCTGCCAGCATGCATGGGGTTCGAGTAGGAATACACGGCATGGTTGCAGCGCATGCAGTATGTTGCACACGTGATTTTCTTTGGCTCGTTTAGTGTCTACAAGAATTTGCCGGTCGACACTGATCAAGTAACATTGACACCCTTGGCCCTCATTGCTGAAAGTTGTAAGACTCTGCTGCCCCTAGCAACCAATCGGAGCTTTGCTTTCATTTTTCCTGAGCAGCACAAGGTGACGTTGAGCTCTAGTTGCTAGGGGCGACACAGTCTTGAAGTTAGACCGTTTTTCAGTTAGACCTGCAGCTTAAAATCACGGAGGCAGTGTGCAGTTCTTGGCCACATCATGGCTGTGCTGAGGTTTATCTGCAGCCATTCTATGTACTTTTACTCTTGGCGCATGTTCACACAGCGTTTTTTTAGATGCGTGTTTGGATTCTTGCTTCAAACCCTAAAAGGACCCAAACGTGCATCTAACAATGTGCAGTGCGATTTACAGTAATTTCAGTGTAAAACGCGCATCCGCATTCAGACGCGTGATCGTCGATGAGTGTTTTACATGTGTCTTACTGATGCGTCTTTCGGGTCTGTTCAAAGGATTGACATGTCAATTCTTGATCCGTTTGATGCAGTAGACGCCCTATATAAAACTATAGCGTGCGTTCCTGCTACAGCAAAAAAAAAAGCATCCAAATGCGCAGCACACTTTGGGTGCGTTTTACGTAGCGCTTTTGAATACATTTTTTGGATTGAAAACCATATTTAAAAACACTGAACATCCTCTTAGGCTATGTCAGGCATCCTCAAACTGCGGCCCTCCAGCTGTTGGGAAACTGCAACTCCCATCATTCCCACTGTTATAGATTACAACTCCCATCATGCATTTATATAATCTATAACAGTGGGAATGATGGGAGTTGCAGTTTCCTAACAGCTGGAGGGCTGCAGTTTGAGGATGCCTGAGCTAGGTCTACAAAACATGGTTTTCTTGTCGGCCGATTCAGTATTAAGAATCTGCTGAAAATCTGATTGAACCCTGTGCTGCATAGACAGAAATAAAATCTGTGCTGTAGTCTATACAGCACAGATTCTTTATGATTGGTTTTGAAATCCGCCGGATTTTAAAACCTGCTGCATATTCCGCCGGATTTTAAAACCTGCTGCATATTCCACCGGATTTTAAAACCTGCTGCATATTCCACCGGATTTTAAAACCTGCTGCATATTCCGCCGGATTTTAAAACCTGCTGCATATTCGCTGGTTTTAGCACAAATCTGCACCAAAAACTGCAGTCAACCAATGTTAAAATGCAGTCGGACTTTGGACGGCATTTTAACATTGCTATGTAGACATAGCCGTACAATATATAATGGATGCGAGGATTATGCAGCAGTCAGGGCATGTTGGCTGTTTTTATAGTGGCAAGGAAGCTATTATTTCTAGATTATGCAACAATAAGGACATGCTGGGTGTTGTAGTTTTAGGATAGGAATATACCGCACGGTTTTGGCATGGCCAAGAACTACATGTGGCACGCTGTACCCATGAATAATGGCTGCATGAATTTGCAGGTCCGCACCAGCAACACTACATGGCTATTGATATGATGAAATGAAAACCTTGTTAATGACCGCACATTGCTGACCTACAAATTTGGGTGTCCACTAATCAAGCAACCTAATATCGTGGGTGCAGTATTCTGCACACAGTTCATGGCTGCTCTTCACCTGCGCTAGGACAGCAGTCTGTATTTTTACCTTTATAATGGCCTGAAGGCTATCATTTCTAGATTATGGGTCCGCTAGGACATGCTGGGAGTTGTAGTTTTATAATGGCCTGAAGGCTATCATTTCTAGATTATGGGTCCGCTAGGACATGCTGGGAGTTGTAGTTTTATAATAGCCATAAAGCCCATATAAGTATAATTCATAAGATTACTGTTAGCTGTTGGGAGTTGTAGTTTTATAATGGCCATTATACAGCTACATCACTTCTAGATTATGCAGCGGTCAGGACATGCTTGGTGTTATAGTTTTATAATGTCCGGAAAGCTATCACTTCTACATTATGTAGCTGCTGGGAGTTGTAGTTTTATAATGGCCATAAAGCTATCCCTTCTAGATTCTGCAGCTGCTGGGAGTTGTAGTTTTATAATGGCCACAAAGCTATCGCTTCTAGATTCTGCAGCTGCTGGGAGTTGTAGTTTTATAATGGCCATAAAGCTATCACTTCTACATTATGTAGCTGCTGGGAGTTGTAGTTTTATAATGGCCACAAAGCTATCGCTTCTAGATTCTGCAGCTGCTGGGAGTTGTAGTTTTATAATGGCCACAAAGCTATCCCTTCTAGATTCTGCAGCTGCTGGGAGTTGTAGTTTTATAATGGCCATAAAGCTATCACTTCTAGATTCTGCAGCTGCTGGGAGTTGTAGTTTTATAATGGCCATAAAGCTATCACTTCTAGGTTCTGCAGCTGCTGGGAGTTGTAGTTTTATAATGGCCACAAAGCTATCACTTCTAGATTCTGCAGCTGCTGGGAGTTGTAGTTTTATAATGGCCACAAGATGCTATCCGCTTCTAGATTCTGCAGCTGCTGGGAGTTGTAGTTTTATAATGGCCATCAAGCTATCACTTCTAGATTCTGCAGCTGCTGGAAGTTGTAGTTTTATAATGACCATAAAGCTATCACTTCTAGATTTCACAGCCGTCAGGACATGCTAGGAGTTGTGGTTTTACCATGACTTCTTTATTACACAGCTAATGCTGGGAGTTGTAGTATCACAACCACTAGATCAGCAGCCTGTACTCCCTTGGCCGTGTTGTGTGATGCAGATTTCACTGCCAGACCCCTACAGTTTGTAGAGCTGTGATGTACTGACCCAGTATAAATAGCAGCACAGCCGTGTCTTCTGCAGCGGCCCCTCTGTCGTGCAGTATCTCGCTTCCTGGCCCTTTCCTGTCCTGTAGGCCTCGCTTAGAGGGGTGTCTAGTTCTAAGAAGGAAGAGAAAACAAAATGAGCATTTCTCAGTGTGCATGTCTCAGGATGAATTCTCTCTTGGGTTGGGGGGGTTTAACGCTAAAGCTCCATTGACTGACAGTATCCTTTTAAGAAGCAACATTCCTCCGAAGTTTCCTTTGAATAATCCACTGTTTATTGTCTGGAAGCCATATAATGGATGGCGTACGTGAAATCAGGCTGCCCCACCAAGCTGTAAATGAGTATGCCGCCATTGTCGACCACTGCTACATTTCTATTTATATGACAACTATAGGAATCATTTCATTGCTGTTCTTCCTGTCAATCCTTCCTGTCTGCTGTTTAGTATTTATAAGTCTTAGGGTAACCTGCTTGAAGAAAGATGTATTGAACTGTCAATTCTCTTAATGGGCCTTTAGGTAGTGATTACATTTGCTTATTGAACTTGTCCTTGGCGCTATTGTATGATTCATGCGGCAATATAAGAAATCTGTATGCTGCCATGTTTAACTGTAAATGACACATTAAATTCTATTCTGTTACATTTCACAAACTATATAAATATAATATAAATGTATTTTTCTTGGAAAAAAAAAAGACTGTTTTTTTTTTTTTATCAGCAAAGAATAGTTTATTAAAGTATAAGTAGGTACAACAATTAACAAGCAAGGCTTGGATAACATCTGAATAAGTAAAGAACATAAAGGCAAAGTATAACCTCACAAAGGAAATAAGTCATGGATCAAAGATCATTTCAAGAGACGACTTTGTTTTTGTTGGTATAAACCAGTTCATTTTTGACAATTGTTCTTGGATGCAATGTAGAGGTGATGGGTGCTCACCACTGGACAATTCACTTAGAAGTCCTTGTACCTTCTGAAAAACTTTGTAACCACAGGTTTTCGATCAGAGTGGGGTCCCCATCTTCTAAAGCACACCTCAATATTCGAACTCAGGTCTAAGTAGAACAAATTTCTGCCATTCTTCTCAAAGATGCAAAGAAGTATTTTTGCTTGACAAAGGGGCGTTCCCCAAAACATCGCAGCCGCTCGCTCCAGCTCGGATAGAAGACAAACTATGAGTTCCATTTTCCAGATCAATATGGATTGTTGATATTACCTGGATAAGGACATCTATATACAAAAAGACTGTTGCTTGGGACTGGTGAAGCAGAAAACCACAGGTTATGTAAAAAGCTATATTTTGCAATACTCAGAACTGTTGCTATATATTTTTGGAATATTAAATACTTCTTTGCATCTTTGAGAAGAATGGCCGAAATTTCTTCAACTATTGAAGTGTGCTCACCACATGAACCTATTCAGTACCAGTGTAGATGACCGTGAATGAAGTAGTCTTTCTGCAGCAGAAAACAGACCATTAAAAGGTAACCATGTTTTTTGTGAGCTTCTGACTTGTCATAGTTACCAGTCAGAAGGGAAGGTTTAATTGATGGCGTTCTGCGCCCCGAGACCCCAACCGATCACTGAAGAAAAAAAAAAAGGGCAGAGGTGCTCATTTAAGTGCTGTGCCCCCTTGTTTCTGCTTGGCTCTTGGACTCTCATATACTTTCTATTGAATCATATGTACTCCTTTTTAAAGGGGTTTTCTCACTACAAGAATTGCTTTTTATGTTAAAGAACTTGCAAAAACAAGTCACTTTGCAATATGTGTCCATTAACATTGTCCTACCTATTCCTAGATATCCCCTCTTGCATGGACTGCATCAGCTTCTCAGGTCGCTATAGTCTCTCCTGATAGTCTGCCAGCACTGTTTGCTATAGCTACAGACCTGGCTTCTACTGCAGCCTAGTAGAAGCCGGTAAACACGCCCCTGAATTCAAAATGAAACCAAGAAAACATTACTGAGGTAATATGAATCAATGTAGTGAGACAACCCCTTTAAGGGTGGCTAAGAAGAAGCAAACGGGCACATTGCTTCGTGGGGAGACCCCTTTCACTGAGCAAAGTCTGCACAGGTCCGTTCTTAGCTAGCTGGGAGCCGACTGTGTACGAGAATGAGAAGACCGACACTTGCGACCTTCCTCCTCAGTCACTTCTATGGGAGTTCCCAAATAAAGCCCATTGTGTGCACTAATTTGGGAGATCAAATAAGTGTGAATGGGGAGGACAGCCATAACCAATGAAACACACATTCTCCAGCGTGGTCAACCAACCTATGTAGTGGACTTTACATTGTGGGAACACCCCTTTAAGTGTTCTTGCCCATTCATTTTAGTGATTGGTGGGATCTCTGCACTAGGATCTCCCTGATCAAAACTTCTTATGGGTCATAATTTTGTCAAAATATGTACCTTTTAAAGACTCTGTCAGATGAGCTATACGTGTTAGCAGCAGGAAAAGTAGGATAAGGCCTGATCCGCATCAGAGGCTCCATTTGGAACCTCAGTCACAAATTTAAATGGGAATAAGGGAGAAAATGACCCAAGTAGTGCTATTAATTTCCATGAAAATGACAGACGCTGTGGCAGGAACCTGACTGACTGTAGGCAAAGGGGTCCGTCGGCCGCCGTTGGGTTGGGGTCCTTTGTAAAACTGGTTCCACCACTGCATCTGAGGTTCAGAAGGGAACCTCCAATGGAGATGTGAACCAGGCCGAAATCTTGACAGGAGTCATAGAATAGATAGGTGGGTAATTAGTCTATCTGTAGTGACTGACAGCAACCTGTATACACACACTGATACATGGAAAGCTGTCAGCCTGTATAGTAGGAGTGATCTGTTCTCTCGCTCGGCTAGGAGTATATGATGAAACGTTTCTGGCACCTCAGAGGAGAAACACGGACGTCTGCCAAACATTAAGGTCAGTGGAGCGGTGCCATACACAGTCACTCCTCTGACCTTTATGACAACATTTTTGTTAAAGGGCTGGCAGTCTATCATGAGAGATTGAACAGGTCTGTAACTATAGTGACCTGAGGAGCTGATGCAGCCCATACAAGAGGAGATATCTAGGAATAGGCAGAACGCTGTTAATGGACACATATCGCAAAGTGACTTGTTTTTGCAAGATCTCACTACAAGGATTGCTTTTTCTGTTGAAGATCTTCTAAAAACAAGTCACTTTGCAATATGTGTCCATTAACAGTGTCCTACCTATTCCTAGATATCCCCTCTTGTATGGGCTGCATCAGCTCCTCATGTTGCTATAGTTACAGACCTGTTTTCTCCTCATTGGCCGGTCGCTATAGCTGCAGACCTGGTGTCTGTAGCAGCTCAACATTGCAGGCCAGTAAACATGCCCCTGAATGCAAAGATGGCAGTGATTCAACAGGTGTCGGTAAAAAAAAATATTGAGGACTACAGTGATCAGGGAGAATTTTAACCCCTTCCCGACATTGGATGTACCTATACATCCTAGTGAAAAGTGCGTACCCGCAAATGGGTACTTCCTGCGCGTCGTGCGGGTTCACAAGCGAGCCCCCGCATGATCACAACACGGGACCAGCGGTATGTTGCCTCATGCCGCATCACCCGCGCCTGGAGTGAGCTCCGACCACAAGTGATTAACCCTTAGCTGTCGCGGTCTATCACAGTCGCCACTGCTGTATCAGTACCTGAAAGCCTGGGAGTGTTGTAATCAGGGCCGGACTGGGAATAAAAATCAACCCTGGCACTAAGCCCCCACCAGCCCACATACAATATCCGCTTAAAAAATGCCCCTTGTTCTTGCACCTCGCCACTTTCTAAAATAAACCACTATAAAGCTGCTTTCACACGGAGCATTTTTGATGTGTTTTTGGTGCGTTTTTGTGCAGAGAGACAGAGCAGTTAATGCTGAACATTTCTGCACAAACGCATCAAAAAATGCACCAAAACCGCTCCGTGTCAAAGCCCCCTACACACAAGCAAGAAAGAAAAAGTGGTGCAGAGAAACCCCTCATCACAGGTCAGGTGTGCACTTGCTTTACAATCAGGGACAAGCCCACACTGACACTACATAAGCACCAACATAACCTACAACCCCACCAATCACATCACCAGTAGTCAGGTCACCATCACATGAATACAGCACTGATTCAACCCAGAAGTAAAATGACCCCTGACAGCAGGACTCACAGGAGACGTCATCTCTGATGGGAGTTCTCTTCTCCTTTTCTTCTGCATCTGGCCCAAACCTCCATGAGGTCTTCCCTGATGAGTCGTTCCATTTCTTTCTCTGTCCGGTACAGCATGCAGTGTCTTCTTCTTCCGGTCACTACTCATCCCTGTAGAATTTATCACAAATACATCTTAGACTCCTCTCTTTTTCAGCACTTTCCTATCAATTCCCCAAACAGCGTATGTTAGACACGAAAAATTAGAAATTAAAAATGCCAGATAAGTGGCATGTAAATAGGTAGACCCCCATTAAGTAGGTAAACAGGGCCTTCCTCCATTAAATTGGTAGGTAGACAGGGCCTACCCCTGTAACTAGCAAGGGCTGCCCCCAGTAACTAGCGAGGTAGCTGGGGCTGCCCCCAGTAACTAGCCAGGTAGCTGGGGCTGCCCCCAGTAACTAGCTGGGGCTGCCCCCAGTAACTAGCCAGGTAGCTGGGGCTGCCCACAGAAATCAGTCAGGTAGGGCCAGTAATTAGCCAGCTAGGGCCAGTATGTAGCCAGGCAGGGCCAGTATATAGGCAGGCAAGGCCACTTATAGGTAGACAGGGCCACTTATAGGTAGACAGGGCTGGTATATAGGCAGACAGGGCTGGTATATAGGCAGTCAGGGCAGTATATAGGTAGACAGGGCTGGTATATAGGTAGACAGGGCAGTACATATGTAGACAGGGCAGTATATAGGCAGACGGCTGGAAGACAGGGCTGGTATATAGGTAGACAGGGCAGGTATATAGGTAGACAGGGCAGGTATATAGGTAGACAGGGCAGTATATAGGCAGACAGGGCAGGTATATAGGCAGACAGGGCAGTATATAGGTAGCCAGGGCAGGTATATAGGTAGCCAGGGCAGGTATATAGGCAGACAGGGCAGTATATAGGTAGCCAGGGCAAGTATATAGGTAGCCAGGGCATTATATAGGTAGCCAGGGCAGGTAGACAGGCAGACAGGGCAGTATATAGGTAGCCAGGGCAGTATATAGGTAGCCAGGCCAGTAATATAGGTAGACAGGGCTAGTAGTATTAAAATAAATAAATAAAACCAATACTTACCTGATGTCTCTGCTTCCTCTTCTCTCCTTGTCCGGAGGCCGCCGGCAGCAGTGTGCGGGACGCGGAGCGGGCGCGCGATGACGTCATCACATCGCGCGCCTGCCCCGCGGCCTCCTGGGAGCTGAACAGACGGGATCAGTAGATCCCAGCTGTTCAGCCTCGGCTGCTGCTTGCACCGCGCGGTGCAGGCGGCGGCCGTGATGGCTGCATGGCTGGGTCGGTGACCCGGCCATGCAGTCGTGTGGCGAGGGGGGCCTGTCGGTCCCCTGCCACAGGGGTCCGGTCGCTGATGCGACCATTGCGGCCCCTGACTGGCGCCGGGACTCGGGGCCCGCCGGGGGGAAACACTGGTCCCCTCGGCGGGCGATCCGAGCCGGCCCGCCGGGCAAATGCCCAGTTTGCCCTATGGGCAGTCCGGGCCTGGTTGTAATAAACACTTTTGGGCTGTCTGTGATGTCACAATACCCCGCAGTGCATTGCGGACATTGTCGGGCATGGTGACTGACAGTTGCCATGGAGACCAGTATACAGCAGCAATGCTGTGTACTGATCTCTATTGTATCAGTGCTAAAGATCACTGCTCTAAATCCCCTATGGGGAAAAGTGAAGAAAAAGTAAAAACACAGTAAAACACAGAAAATAAAAACACATCCACTGCCCTTTTACAAACGCCAGTCGCCCCAAAAAGATAAAAAATAAAGTAATCATATTTGGTATCACCGTGTGCATGATGACCTACCCTATAAATCTGTCATGTTAATTAACCCACAAAGTGAATGCCGTAAAACAAAAACAGAATTGCAATTTGTGTTCATCCCGCTGCACATAAAATGGAATAAAAAGCAATCTGAAAGTCATGTAAACGCCAAAGTGGTACCAAGTAACATGTCAGTTCATCCCGCAAAAAAAAAAAAAAAAAAAGTCTTTATACAACTGTGTATACGGAAAAATAAAACCGTTGCGGCTATCAGAAGACAGCGATGCATAAATATTGTTTTACACAATAAAAGCACTTTTTTTTAAAGTCGCTTCAACAGAAAAAAATTATATACTGTAAATTGGGTATCACCGTAATCATATCGACAGAGTAAAATTAACTTGTCACTAATACTGCACGGTGAGCCCTGTTAAAATAAAATTAAAAACACTACTAGGATTGCAGTATTTTCTTCACCCTGTCTTTCAAAAAGCCTTGTCCCCCAAAAATGATGCCAATAAAAACGTCAATTCATCCTGCAAAAAAACTATACTATACAGCTCCGTACACAGAAAAATGAAAAAGTTATGGCTCGCAGACTATGGCAATGCAAAGACCTTTTTCCTTTTTGAATAAAAGTTTTTTTTTATTATGTAAAAGGAGAAAAACATAAAAAAAATTACAAATTGGGTACTGTTGTAATCGTATCAAACGGCTGAGTAAAGCTAGTATGTCCTTTATACCCCACAGTGACCACTAATAAAAATAAACACTTCCAGGATTGCTGTATTTTTTTTTGCCTTGTGTAGAGGCAGTGTTGTCTGCCGACTCCTGACAGGAGTTCAGGAAAGTTACTCTGACCTGTAAAGACCGGACATACAACATCTTAAGTGATTGTACTATCTATGTCCCATTTTTGCTTCTAAGAGGAGGTAAGTCTATAACTTTTGTACATAGGGTATCTATGCTGTCAAAACGAGTATCATCACTACAGCTTCCCAGGAGGGGGTAAACTACCACCCTAATATATGAGAAGGCATATGTCATTGACAAAAAGGACAAGTGACCATTGTAGTCAAAGATGATATCTTCAAAGCCTATGATCTGCATCATTGTTTTTTTTTTTTAGATTTTTAGGACTTTTTTTCTATGTCCATATGGGTCAGTTAATGTTGATACCTTATCATATATTCTACCTAATATAAATATCTTGGTGAAAATATTGTATGACTTATAGTTATTTCTGAATTTTTCCTCTAATGCTAACCTGGAGAATATCAGGTAGTTGTTGTGTTGAGAGATGTTATTGAGGATTGTGTTGTTTGTACTCTACCTCCTTTTACCCCTGTTATCAAGTACCCTGAGGAGATCTTATGACCTGGGGGAGGGGTGGGGGGATTGAAACATGTTGGGAGGCAAGTAATGTTTTGGAGGATAGTCTATATTTTGGACCTCCTTTGTTCTTTAGGTAGGGTGAGGTTCCGGACAGGGGCGTCCTCTATGTATTAGGTAGGGTTACTAGTCTTTCTTGTATTTTTTATTTATTCCTCATTGGGATTTTGGGCTGTAGTTAGTATTAATATGGGAGTTTTTATGAATGTATATAATAAAAGTTACATTTTAGGATATTCCCTTTCTAGTATAATCAGGGATTTCATGAAGTGGTCTTCTATTAAAGGGGTTTTGCCAAGAAGTGAG
This sequence comes from Phyllomedusa bahiana, assembly GCA_025379985.1. Classification (NCBI taxonomy): domain Eukaryota; kingdom Metazoa; phylum Chordata; class Amphibia; order Anura; family Hylidae; genus Phyllomedusa; species Phyllomedusa bahiana. The sequence goes on along the minus strand of JAODAL010004564.1, from coordinate 23,176 downwards.
TTTCTTACCTCTTAATCTGCTCTTAAACAAAGCATGTTGCCTCACGTTGCCTCGCGGGGGAAAGAGAGGGGGGCTGAGAACACAGCCATGAAGCAGGGAGCGTGTGTAATGTTTACTCAAATAATCACATTACAACTAGCAGATTCTCTTTACAAAAGACAAGATCTTTCTGCACAGTCCCTTGCCAGCTCCTTCAAATTCCCTGTTATCAGATAAGAAGTGCAAACACGCAAGAGCAGCCAGATCAGCTCCTGTCAGCTGCTGGTTGTGTCTAATGCAAACTTTTAAGTAACTAGGGCATGTAAAGGAAGCTGTAACTCTCAGAGGCTTCACTTTTTGTAATCACATATATTTAGAAAAGTGAGTTAAATACCCATTTTGGAGGATCCCACGTCAACATTACATCGTGGCAAAACCCCTTTAAGCCACTTTTTTCTGTATGTTTTGTATTTTATTTAAAACACCTTAAGAAAAGGTGATCAAAGTGTCATATACACCCCATAATGCTACCAATAAAAACCTCACCTTATCCCGCAAAAAACAAGCCCATAGTAAGCTCCATATACAAAAAAGTAAAAGAAAGTTATGGTAGAATATAACGACATAAAAATGCTATTTTTTATGAACGCATTTCTATTGTGTAAAAGTAATAAAATTTATATTATTGTAATTGTATTAAAATATTATTGGAAAAGAGACGCAAAAGTCCGGTAGGTGCTCCTCCTATTCTGAGGCTAATGGTTGAGCCAAATAGCGCACTAGGGCCACATATGGGATATCTCTGAAAACGGTTGAATCTGGGGAATCACAATGAAAAAAAAAAGTGAAATTTTGCAATTTCTCCACTTTGCTTTAATTTCTGTGAAATACCTAAATGGGTAACAAACTTCCTAACCACTGTTGTAAATACTTTGAGGGGTGTAATTTCTTAGATGAAGTCATTTATGAGGGTGTCTAACATACGGGTCCCTCAAAGCCAGGTTAGAACTGGAGTGGTCCCTGAAGAAATGTATCTTGCAAATTTTCTTGAAAATGTGAAAATTACTACTAAATTTCTAAGCCCGATGATGTAAAAATATAAAGACAGTTAAAAGATCATTCCAGTCTACAGTAGACATGTGGTAAATCCTAGTTATAAACTATTTTAAATGTCTTACACGCAGAAATTTGTGAAGTTCTCAAGTTTTCATAGTATTTTGATATTTTTCACAAAAAATCAAGGATAGTTTGGACCAAAATTTCGTACGATCTTAAACTCAATGTGTCATGAGAAAACAATGTCTGAATCGCATGGATCGGTAAAAGTGTCAAAAAGTTATTCTCACATAAAGTGACAGAGTTAAAAAAAATGGGGCTCTGTCAAGAAAGTCAAAATTGGCTTTGTGGCTGTAAAGGGTTATAGTAGCCCCTGGGGAGGGGAAAAAAAAAAAGGATCCCTCATGGCTATGTTCACGCAACAGATCTGAACGTGGAATATGATGTGAGTTCCATGTTAAAATCTGTCACCTCCAATTCCTGCTCGGCACTGTACTTTACACTTTGACTTATGCTGTGGATTTGTCTACAGTATAGATCTCCGATTTTTGATGTGGACAAAATTAGATCTAACATGCCAATTCTTTGATGTGAAATTTGCTCCAATTCCTGTTAGGGTATGTTCACACGATGTATTGCGGTGTGTACAGTACGTGGCGCAGTACATCGTGTGTTTAGGGAGCTCGCGCTGATACACACGTACTCCTGTGGGGGGACCGGCAGCCCGCTGGCCCCATAGACATGCATTACTCACGGCACGAAAGCGCCGCGAATAAGTGACATGTCACTTATCTCCCCGCGCGTACAATACGATCGTATTGTATAAGCGGGGAGAGGAGGCGTAATCCATAGTTCTCGGAGAGCTTTAGATTACCGTAATTGCGCATCTCGCCCGTATTAAAGCGCAAATATGTGGCGCGCCGCAATTACGCCGTGTGAACATACCCTTAGGCTACCGTGACACAAATTGGCCCCATACAGCTAAGCTGTGTTTAAATGAGCGGTGAAAACCTCAGAATTCAAATCTGCAGCAGAAATCCCAGGGTTTTTGCAGCAGATTCCTTGTTGAATTTTTCTGTTGGGATAAAGCTGACATGTACACATACCCTAAGGCTGCATAAAGCTGGATCGTGTTGTATGCACACGAGTAGTATGGCAGATGTGCACCTGATGGCATAAATAGCTGGACAGAAAAAAAAAAGCGAAACTCTACATGCTAATATTTTCGGTTCCCCCTAGATCTTCTGAAACTCTGAGCATAACAGCAGACCCTACTACACGACCATAAGCAACCATACAGCTCAGGGGCTGGGTCTACATAAAACAATGCGTTAAAGAGAACCGTTCACATAGATTATAATCCCCTTGCTGAGGGCAGCACAAGCTAGTGTCAGACCTGCTGTTTCCAGCGCTGCGTTCCCTATTCTGTAAGATGCTGTAGTTTTAGAGTATATAATGTTCAAATCTGCAGCCAGAAGAGTCATTCAGAGTCAGTTTTTTTTCAAACCCCCCCCCCCCCTCACCTGAGGCTAGCCCCGCCCACCCAAGGCTAGCCCCGCCCACCTCAACTGATAAACATATTACTTTGAATAGGTAGAAACATGTGAATAACTGTCAGTGGGCGGGGCTAGGGTTTGGTGGGTGGGGCTAACACCTCCTCAAGAATAAGATTTGAGGGGTAAATGCTCTAAAACTATAGCATCTTACAGAATAAGGGACACAGTGCTGGAACAGCAGGTCTGACACTAGCTTGTCCTGTCCTCAGCCAGGGGGGCACAACCTATGTGACAGGTTTTCTTTAATGCTCAAATCTGGCATTTTTCAGACAGAAATGAGTCTGCTTATTCCTGACCCCCCCACCTGAGGCTAGCATTGGGTGGGCGAGGCTAACACCTGCGCAGGAATAAGCTGGGCTTTTTTTTTGGCTGCAAATTGTCAGATTTGAGGGGTTGTCTCGCTACAAGGATTTTTATGTTAAAGATGTTACTAAAACAAGTCACTTTGCAATATGTGTCCTTAACAGTGTCCCTATATTTACTATTTTGCCATAGGCAAACTTAAACTCTATCAGTTCTCTATCTATAAAACACTAAAACATAACTTTTATTATGTATAACTCTTAACCTCTATACACATTTAACCCTTTCTACTTCTGAAGGAAGGAATAGCTCCTTTTCTATTATCAAGTCTGGTGGAACACCACCTATTAACAGGAAAGCCTTATATATACAGCAATTTACTAGCTCCAGTAAGGGATCCCAAGCCTCCTACTTGGGCAGTCGTCCCTAATCTAATGGACACAAAACAAATAAGGCTCCCTTGTGACACCCTCTGCAGCGGTTAACACTTGTAGACAGAGGTGAGAAATTACAATTTAAAACGTCATGCCTGACCTCCCCAACATGTTTCACCAGCTAAACTGGCTTCATCAGGGGTTAGAGGTCCGGTGGACCAAGTAGGAGGCTTGGGATCCCTTACTGGAGCTAGTAAATTGCTGTATATATAAGGCTTTCCTGTTAATAGGTGGTGTTCCGCCAGACTTGATAATAGAAAAGGAGCTATTCCTTCTTTCAGAAATAGAAAGGGTTAAATGGTGAGGTTAGAAATCAGGTTTTTAAATAGTGTGTATAGAGGTTAAGAGTTATACATAATAAAGGTTACGTTTTAGTGTTTTATAGATAGAGAACGTTTCCGCCGTGAAGCAGCTAGGCACGGTAGGGGTTAATCCCTCTAGTCAGTCGACACACCCAGGAAGAAGCCAGGCTGATGAGCTTAGGAGTGACAGCTCAGCTCCTAATCAAGTTAGAGGGTGTGTCGCACTGGCCAATAGGAGGTCCCGGAGGCCGCACCATTCGTCTGCTGGGGCGGGCTCTGGGTTCCTCATTTAAACTCCCTCACTTCTCTCATTCTTTGCCTGAGAAAGGTTTCCCCTTGCTACTTCCTGTGTTTCCTGTTGTTATTTGCGCTCCTGATATCTGACCTCGGCTCGCTTCCTCATCCCGCCTTTGCCTCTGACTTTTTATTGCGCTCCTGACCGTGTTTGGACCCCGGCTTGCTTTTTGACTATTCTTTTGGCTTACGTTTCTTGGCATATACGTTCCCGTACTGTGACTGACCCGGACTGTTGGACTTTGAGTTTCCCTGATGGCCCTGCACTTAGCAGCGTAGGGGCTGTCGTCCAGTTGGGGTCTGCCGCCTAGGGCAGGACGCCAAGTAGGCAGGGACAGTGGGCTGGGTGGCGGTCAGGGCCCACTGCACCTCCTCTGACGTGACAGAGTTTAAGTTTGCCTATGGCAAAATAGTAAATATAGTGATCAAAAGTCACTCTCTGTTCTCTTGCGAGATTCCCATTTTTTTTGGAGACTCCTTAAAAGTATCCGACCTATTCTGAGATATCTCCTATTGTATGGGCTGCATCAGCTCCTCAGGTCGCTATAGCTACAGACCTGTTCAATCTCTCATCATAGGCTGCCAGCACTAGTTGCTATAGCTACAGTCTTGGCTTCTACTGCAGCTTAGTAGAAGACAGTAAACACGCCCCTGAATTTAAAATAAGACCAAGAAAACATGACTGAGGTAAGATGAATCAATGTAGTGAGACAACCCCTTAAGGGCGATATGTACGAAAACTGTCTAGGTCTAAAATTTTCTTTGTTGTCCATATCAACCAATCCTTTAATTTTTTCAGAGCACCATATGAAATGAGAGGGGAAATCTGATTGGTTGCTATGGGCAATAAAGAAAGTCTTAGACCAAGACAGTTTTCATACATGTGGCCCTCTAAATGCTCTAAGTCTACAGCATCTTACAGAATAAGGGACACAGCGCTGGAAACAGCAGGTCTGACACTAGCTTGTGCTGCCCTCAGCAAGGGGGGCATAATCTATGTGACAGGTTTTCTTTAAGCCTTTTTACACATAGCAGCGTATTGATAACCAAGTGTCTATAGGAAAGCATTTCAGTTCTAATGGATGAGCAATCAGTTTTAATGATAAATGTTTAGGGTTGATTGGTTATTTAGCTACATGAGGCAATTATTCTTACACTCGGAGTAATTACAATCTGAGCAATAATTGCTTTCTGTAATGAACCTTTAGCTTGAACTCGACAATAATAGATGTCTCATACACCAGTAGCACATGGTGAAAGAGGCGACACTAGATACATTTCTTATTTATTTTGTCATGGTGTTCGCAGCTGAAAGAAGTATACAATCTAGTCCTCAGTCCACAGTAGAGAGCTGGTCAACACTATCCTTTAATCAAGGACAAGTAACTATTTTATATGGAACAAAATCTAATATTTGATCTCCTACTGTAATAGTTACTATATGCTTAGGTGCAAATTTCTGCTTCTTGTCTGACAAAAGGGGCATGGCATCAGTACACGTGGCATGGCCTAAAAAAAAGACGTGGCTTCGGTAAAAGGGGCATGGCCTCGGTAAAAGGGGCATGGTCTTAAAAAAAGACGTGGCCTTGGTAAACGTGGCACGGCCTCAGTAAACGTGACAGGGCTTCGGTAAAAGTGGCATGGCCTAAAAAAAGACATGGCCTCGGTAAACGTGGCATGGCCTTGGTAAAAGTGACATGGCCTGAAAAAAAGACGTGGCCTCGGTAAACTAGCCATTGCCTCGGTAAAAGGGGCATGGCCTCGCTAAAAGGGGCATAGCTCTGTGGAAAGGCATCATGGTTTAGCATATGATGATGTGAGGCAAAATGTTACCATGATTTTTGTGTTTCTAAACTACATAAAAAAATCCATGCATTATGAATAAGTTTTTTTAAGGATTGGTTCACACACCTTCGACACCTGTTCCGTTGGGAATGACGGAAAAAATAGCTTTTTTTTTCTTTTCGCCTAAACAGGGGACCTTCTTAATTACAGGGGGTCTGTGCCGTGGGTGTCTGTTTTGAAAAGGGTCCCTAGATGTCTGTTTTCACCTCTTTGCAGAGGTGTTCACACGGCGTATTGAATGTGTATTTTGGCTTATACTGTGCGCGCGTCTATACACCTGAGCTTCAAAAGTACGTGCTGGCCAGTTTTTCCAGTTTGGTTTTAGTTTAAGGTGAAGAAACCGCTTTCATTTAAACCAAGTATTTGATTCTTTCTTTTCATAAATAATTTTTCTCCAATTTGTTTTTCTATATTTGGGAAATTTGTCATGTATTTACTTCTCACACTTCTGGGTTGTTTGCAAGCCAATTATTGAATTATGGAGGGGGTGTGAACTATTGTCCTCACAGAGATGCTGTCATAGACTCCAAAAAGATCATTAAAATGTCGTCATTTAAGTAAATACAGCTAAATTCCAATAGCCAATACTCCTAAATAAAAAATAAAATGAAATATTGTTATGGTATTGAGTGAGCAATTTACTTTTTTTTTCTCCTTTCACAAAAAGACTGTAGCCTTTAAAATCAGAATAGTATAGTGGTGTTTTATTAAATGTAGACTTAAAGGGTTATTCCAATCTCAGCAAGTGCTGCTGGAATGGCCGATTGTTGTACAGTAAGCAATTTTCAAAATGCATGTTATTAAAAAATATGTATGCTTTACCTAATACAGGCCTTGGTTTGCACCTTCAGTTTGTTCTCTTTTATTTAATTACCGACCACCACTGTGTGCTTTTACTTATGGCAGGTAATGCAGGGTTATTAAAGACTGTCTGAGAATAAGTTCCTGTGGCCGGGCCGAGGGAAAGGAGAGGAAGTGCACATGCACGAATATTTTTTGTAAAATTAGATTAGGGACTCACAAGGCAATGAGGACCATTGACGTGGGTTGTGAGCTTCTGTATTTTGGCCAAAATATTAACTAATACCTCATGTTTAATACTTTTTCCTGGAGGTAGTCTGACCCTGTGATGTGGGGGAGTACAGGATGTAGGTATTTTTGTTGGGCACTTTGAGTGTGCTGGGCAGCCGGCCTGATCAAATAGTATGGACATCATCAATAGGCTGTAAGCCAGCATTGCGCACCACACTAAACCCTAAGGCTGGCACCTTTTAGAAGCTTTAGTTATGTGTGAAACTAATTTTAAACAACTTCTGTACAACTTCTCCTATGTGGCACTGGGGCTTTTTTTTGCCTCCTGCTGGGAATGGATTTTTTTACACCAGTCACCATAGTAGTAAGTATGACCTTTTTTCTATTATTTTTTATGGTCTATATAATTCCCTTACAGTAAGCTTGGAACAGGAATTCGCAACTGTATTTGGCCAATTTGGACGCAATGAAGAGAAGTCTTCAGGGCCTTCTGCATGGGTGAAACATTGAACAAACTAAACTTCGTGCAAACATTAATTTACGATCCTTGCCCAGTGTAAGCATCCCAAGAATCACATGACACATGAGAAAATGCTCATGTGTCAGCTGATGTCATTTTTTATGCTGACAAAATTTATTATTTGCTGGCAGTACATTACTGTGTAAACCTGAAATATGCTGCTTACAAACAGTGTCTTTCTATGGGAGGGGGGTTTAAATGATAATTGTAAAAGTCCACCAATGGACACTCTTAAAAGTAATTAATTTACCTGTGTAAAAAGAGCCATAGGACTCCAAGGTCCAATACAAATATCTATAATAACACAATCCCTATTTCATTTTTCAGTCTTGTGTGTATTACCACCATTGTCAACTCGTGTCATCAATGACTACTTAGATTAGCACTGGAATATAAAACACTCCTACACCGAGGTGTGAATGCTCTCATTACAGCCCACACACAGACTTGTTCCCTTAAGTTTCCTCATTATTTAATTGCCTAGAAGCAGCAGTTCAAATATATAATTTAAAGGTAAACTTTCATGTGGAGCATGCAGTCTGATCAGCCAGCCCCATGTTACACAGAAGAAAGAAATTAAAAGATTGATACATATTTTTATGGGAAAAGATTCATTATTGTCATGACCCCCAGCTTTGGGCTCGGGTCGCCGTCCACGGCCGTTGCAACGTAAACCTGGTTTCTTACCTGATGTTTGGATTTGTATTCACTAGTGTGAATTGTGTCTTCCTCCCCTGTATGTTAATTGATTCCTGGCCAACGCCTGTCGATCCTCTAATTTCCTCATTATTTAATTGCCTAGAGCAGCAGTTCTATATAATTTGGTCTTTGTTTCCCAACCTGACTTTGTACTGTTCTTTACATCCATATGTCATACCCCAGCTTGGTCGGGTCCGTGGTTTCTGGTTTCTACCTATGTTTGGATTTGTATTCACTAGTGTGAATTGTGTCTTCTCCCCTGTAGTTGAATTCTGTCGCTCGTCGTTATGTGCTTTCCTGACCTTTTGCTTGGACTCCGGTTACCCTTTGTCTCACAATTCTGTACATCGCTGCCTGTTCCGTTACCGGCTTGGACTGCCCGACTACGTTTATTTGTTCTGTATTTGTCTCTGTCTGTGTTGCACTTTGCTCAGTGTAGTCATTAGTCTACCAGTTGGGGCCGGCCTATTAAGGAGTCGGGTTCCCCAAAAGGCAGGGACAGAGGCTGGGACCAGTGTCAGGGCCTCACTTGTCTGTGTCTTGGTGTGTGCCCCTGACAGTCCCTGACAATTATAATGTGTAATTAATTCAGTTCAGTTAAATCCCTGCTTTTTATGATTAAGGTTCCTTTGGGTGGTCCTACTCAATCACTGATCAAGACCACCCACTGGACTCCTAGACCCAGATTGAGTACAGATTTAAGTTAACCCCTTCACAATAATATGGCTGTTTTTTCCTCCCTGCCTTCCAAAAACCATAACTTTTTGATTTTTCCATCTTTATAGACATATGAGGGTTTTTATTTTGCTGGATAAGATGTACTTTCTAATAGTGTTATTAACCGTACCATAGAATATACTGGGAAACCGCAAATAAATTCTAAGTGAGATGAAATATGAAAGAAATGTACTTGTGCCATGTTTGCGGGGGTTTTGTTTTTACGGATTCCATCTCAGGTAAAAGTGTGTTATCTGTATTCAGCAGGTTGATACAATTCCGGCAATTCCAAATGTGAAGGTTTTTCATTGTGTTTTAGTACTGTTAAAAAAATTACATTTTCTATTTTTAAGTTTGCGCTGCAGCGCCATTTTCTTTAAACTTGTTTATTGAGATGGAAGAGAGCCGCATGTTCATGAATAACAGGATACATAAGAAAATCATGCATCATAACAGATACAGACATAATGTACTACAAAGCAATCTTATGCAATTTTATGCAGTCTGTAGATAGAACATAACCGCATAGAACTGTAATGGACAACTACATCAAAGATCAAGATCAACCTCAAATATTGAAGGAAAGTATCGGAAGGAATTTTCATTAAATTAAAAAGGTGAAGGGACATAATGCTGTGAATTTATCCATGGTGACCATAGCAATTGTTTCTTTGCACAGATATGAGGAGGGTCTGCTAATTTAAGCTCGCATGTACAATTAAAATTAACCCTTCTAAAGACCTCTGCTAAAGTTGATGCTCTGTGATCTTTCCACAAATGTGCTATTGGAGTTCTCGCTGAGATTAAAATATGGAAAACAATTGTACGTTGGTATGGGAACTCCAAAATGCCTATGTCTAGGACAGCAAGATGAGGTGTCAGAGAAAAATGGAGAACAGTCACTTCTACAATCAAACCGGTGAAGAACTTTCAGAATTTGTTAATCAGAGGGCAACCCCACCAGACATGTAACATGGAGCCCTGTTGACCACACCTTTTCCAGCAGAGATCCGACGAGTTCAGGAACATATGTATCATTCTGCGTGGGCAAATACTAAGATATATCTTCCGAATTGTTTCCCTATGGTTAAAACACTTCTAGAGAGAGGAAATTGGGGAAGCTGAGCACCAAGACTCAAGGGGAAAATCCCTACCTAATTCTTTTTCCCATTTGATCATGGGGAGAAATCTTGATTGTGTAGTGCTGTTGGTTACCATTTAGTATGCCACAAAAAGCCTTTTGTATAGCCTTGTTTGCCAGAAATGAAATTGTGAAAGTCTGTAAGAATTTAAGATGTGTCTTGCCAGGTATTAGATTGCCATAAATGTTGGAGTTGTAGGTATTGAAAAAATCTTGATATTGGTAGGGAAAAGGTAGAGGAAAGATCAGTAAAGGACATCAAATCCTCACCCTGACATAATTCGTCAACGGAAGTCAGTTTGAGTTTTCCAAGCTGTAAAGAAAAGCTGTAAATTCCAGCATGTTAGGGATTCTATTAGTAGTTTTTTTTTTTAATAAATAGCCATAAGTTTGATATGACCACTGTGGACCAAAGTTTAAATAGATCAGCTAGAGATCTTCGTTTAGATGAAGGGATGGGGGCGCTTAGTAAAGGAGAACAAAGATAGCCGGGAAAGAAGCAAAAGAGGAGACTTCTAGAGGAAGCCATAGTGCAGCATCAGAGGCCTGTCAGAGAAAATGGGCTTGCTCTAGCAGAATGGCAATATTGTAAGCTCTAAGGTTAGGCATTACCATTCCAACTTTTTATGGCTGAAAAAGAAAATGCCTTTTTTAATTTTTGCTTTTCTGCCATTTCAAATAAAGTTAGAGAGTAATGATTGAAATTTGTGTAATAGTGCGGTTGGGAGAAGAAAATGGAATCACCTTAAATGTGTAAATAAATTTTGGAAGCAACGACATCTTTAAAATATTGGTCAAAGAAAGTTGGAGAGAAGAAAGGCAATGATTCTAGTGACTGATATAGGTCATTATAAATAACTTTAATACCTAGGTCATTTATATAATGAAGAACTTGCGAAACCTAAATCTGCAAGGGAACAGTTTTGAGAAAGGACATTTGTTAGATGGGATTTTTAGGTTTGTTGAGCTTATAAAAGGACAAAGAAGAAAATAAATCTAAAGTTTGCATATTTCAGAGATAGATGAAAAGGGGGTTGTGACCAAACATCACATTGTTGATTAAACTAATTTTATGAGAGAAATCTTTTAAATTTGAGCTAAAATTAAGGGTTGTTGGTATTTTCTGCTAGTGTTTTTCTCCCAAAAAACGAAAATTAAAGGGGAAGAGGGCAACCTTGTCTGGTACCATTTGAAAGTTAAAAAGGTTTTGAAAAACAAACCCTGAATTTGAGTATCTTGCGAAGGCCGGTATATAAGGGTAAAAAACAACTAGAATAAACCCAGAAAAAACAAATTTATCTAATACTAATTTTAAATATTTCTAATTGACCGCATCAAATGCTTTTGCGGCGCCATTTTCTACAGACAATAACTTTTGTTCCACCTATGGACTTGAGTAATGGTACATTTTTTGTGGGCTATAATGTCCTTTTGTTAGTATAGATGTAACATTTTGATCACTTTTTATTCCAATTTTTAGGAGATGTAACATGACCAAAAGAACACAATTTTGGCATTTGGAATTTTTTTTTTCTTTACAGTGTTCAGTTATGGGGTAAATATGTAATTTTTTTAAAAGATCAACTTTTTGGACGTGGGGATTTTTGGACGACTGTATGACGGAGCTGCAGCAGAAGTTGGTTTCTTTTCACCCGACATCTAGCGCAGCCCGTTTTCTATTTGTTTAAGGTCGCCTGTACGCCAATATCGGGCGCATTACAGAGTGCCCACGACACTTTAATGCACCTGATTTCGGGGGGAGTGCAGAAGGCAGGGTGCCTTAGAACCGTACAAATCTACACATTTATAGCTTCAGGCAATTCCAGGCGCATTACTACTGGAACAGGTAGACCACTTTCAAAGTAGTACCTGACCCAGAAGTGACATTTATGCGCTAGAATGTGCCTGATTTATGACCCGCAGTAGAGCGAATTCATAAATCAGGCGCATTATACACTAAAATAATGTGCATAAAAATTGGCGTCTTAACGTAAAAAATCATACATGCCTCCCTATGTGTAACTTTTCGATTTTATTTGATTTGAATTTTAATTTTTTTAAAATTTTTATAACAAAGTTATTGGTTTTTTTTTGTTTTACTTTAACATTGAATCCCCATAGAGTACTTGACCACTAAGGGGTGTGATCGTTAGTACACCCTTTTGCATTGTACAAACAATGAAGAATGGTGTACAAAAATGGCGGTTCTAGCACTTCCGGAAGTCTTAGAAACGCACACGTGGTAATGATGGACGCCTTTATTAGGCTTCCAGCAGCTATGTTCACATACAAAACCACGTGATTTCACCACATGGGTTCCAATCGCAGTGAAAAAACAGCTCGTGGCACAGTTTCTCATTCATTTAGATGCTGCAATTGTTACATTATCTAAAGGGTTAATCATCAGGGAACAGAGCTGACTCTATTCCCTGCTGTTACTGAAAGATGTCAGCTGCAATTAGCAGCTGACACCAACCCTATTTAGGGGGATTACTGAGTAATCCCATTACAAAGAACCTTATTGACACCGGGATGTTTTGGAACGTCCTTTGTCAGTAAGGGGTTTTAAAGGGTGTTTAACCAAGCTGTTTTCCAGAGCCTTCTCTTCACAAGCCAGCTTATACGCACATTTCCTGTTCTGGTTGTGGACGGTTCTATAGTAGTGATTGGCATATCAGCTCTGCTATTCGTAGCTGAGCCTTTTATAGTAAGATGACTGTGATGGTTTGTAAACTGTAGTGCACAAGGCTACAGAGCTCTAAAGGATTAAAGTTTTTCAGTAATGTAGATAAACAAGCACATCTACTAGAGATAACAACAGGGAGTGACATCACCATGGTGGCGCAGGGCAACTGGAGCAATGACAGCAGAGAGGGTGGTTGGTAACAAAAAAAAAATTGTTTACACAACCCAGTAGATAAAACTCCTCTATGTCCTAAGCAAAGCAAAATCAGAACAGCAATGTATTTGGTAATAGATTTTTTATTTGCCTTTCCCTACATGTTTAAAGCAAATCAATGTGGTGAGAAAACTTTGGAATTGGCATCTCTGTCACTACTTTATGCAGCTCTCAGATAGGTCAGAAAAATCTGGAGCCAGGTTCCTTTTGGACATGGGCTATGACTATGTACATAAATTGTGTTATTGGATGTTTGATCCTTCTTGACCAAACTGTTTAAGAACATTTAAATCTAATTTTTCCTGTGCTGTTTTTTTTCTTTTAGCCCGAGCACCTTTTATTTAACCAAACAATATAATTTTAGGGGGATATTGCTTTATTTTCTCAGTAGCGTGAAGTGCCAAAAAAAGTTCTACCCTTTTCTCTGAAGGAATGTCTGTAGGAAAAGACATGGCATTGTTTTACAGGGAATCCAGGCTGGTTTTATGACATAAGACACATTTTTTAAGTAGCATAACTAGTTTAGAAATTGAAGTGATCATATTTTAATCGGGATTGATCTGATTGTTTTTAATTATTTGCTTATCTGAAGTCTTTCACAATTTTAAAAAAGTAATATTGACTCTTTAACCTGTGCCTGACGAGGCCCTTTTTTCCCTGCGTTTTTTTTTTCTCACATTCTTAAAAAGCCATCACTTTTTTTATTTTTTCGTATACCTAGTTGTATGAAGGCTTATTTTTTGCGGAACATGTTGTAATTTTCAGTGGTGCCATTGACTGTTCCATATATGTATTGGGAATCGGAAAATAAAAATTCAGTGCGTGGAAAGTGAAATAAAATGTAGTTGCGCCATGTTTGGGGAGGGGTGGTGGTGTTTTGTTGTTTTTTATGGTGTTCACTCTACGGCATAAATGATGTGTTATCTGTATTCTGCATGTTCGTACAATTACGGTGACAGCAAATGTGTAGCATTTTCATTATGTTCTAGTATTTTTTAAGAATGTTTAATTTTCTCTACTTTTTAACTTTGTGCTGCAGCACCATTTTCTTCAACCAATAGCTTTTTTTTCTTATTTTTCTGCATATGGACCCGAGTCAGGGTTTGTTTTTTTGCAGCCTGAAGTGTGGTTTTATTGATACCGTTTTAGGGATACATGACAGTTGTTTAACACTTTCTATTCCAATTTTTTGTGACTGTGGCATAAATGATGTCATTTTAATAGATCAGACTTTTTTATGCTGTGATATCAATTATTTGTAAGTCATTTTATTTTTTAATTTGTAAAATGGCAAAAGGGGGTTGATTTAAACTTTTTCATTTTTTATTTCTAAGCTTTTTCTATTTTTACACTTGTTACTTGTAGTCTCCCTTGGGTACTTGACCACTAAGGGGCGTGATTGCTTTTACACTTGTCTGTACTATCTAGATAATACAGAAGGGTGTACCAAGATAGTGCTCCTATTACTTTCTGCCTTAGGCATGAAGTAATAAGAGCAGTAACATGACAGCTACGGATGCCTTTAGTAGGCTTCCCTCTGCCATCACAACAACCTGGCATCCTGCAATCTCATAATTTATTTAATCCTTTAAACAGCCACGGCTTCTAAGGGTTTAAACAGCAGAGTTCGGAGCCAGCCCCAAATCCTGTGGTTAGTGGCAGGTGTAAGCTGCAACTAGCAGCCGGCACCCGTGGCGTATGGAACAGAATATGCAAGTAAGCCCATGCCATACTTGCATAACGACAATAGGACATACCCATTCGTCCATTGTCGGTAAGGGGTTAAAGTACTGGAAATTGTGTTACCTATCAACTTTGGACAGAAACATGATGAGGCTCATTTACTAAAACGGTGTTTGTTGTCCATCAACCAATCCAAGCTCAACTTTTATTATTTAGAACAGTTAAACAAAAAATGATAGCTGAGCTCTGGTTGGTTGGTATAGGCAACAAGGACAGTTTTACTGTTGGACAGTTTTGGTAAATGAGGCTCATCATGTTTCTGCCCAAAGCTAATCGGTAACACACTTTCCAGTACTTCGACCTCTTGCTGACAATTTTGAATATAGAGCGAGGTCACTCGCCCACTACACCTCTCACTCTCTGCGTCTAGAAAATAAAAATATGTTCCCTATTCATCACATCATTCCGGCACAGAACATTTCTCCTTTTGACTAGCTCAGAAAGGGAAATATCTCTCATTGGGGAGAGGCGCCATGTCGCTGTGTAAGGATTTGAAGATCGCCATTTGCACCTTACTGGGCATTTACACATAAAGGCATAATGGGAAGAGAGTAGAATGCTTTAGCGACCTTTATTGGATCTATTGAAAGCAAAAATGATTCATGCCAATCCAGTATCGCTCATCTGCATACAGCTGTTACGAGGCAAAACCCTGAAACCCCCATAGTCACTTTAATGGCCTCATCTGTCCACTATCCTGATTTCTGACTTGCTTCCTGGCATGTGATGTCTGTCAAAACCCTGAAACCCCCATAGTCACTTATCTGTCCTTCATCTGTCATTTGTTAGGGTATTGGTCACTCTCTGTCTACGCATCTGGTTTTCTCATTTGAAAACACATCTTTTGATTTGTAGGTTAGCTTTGGCCATTGTCTGAAGTTCAATGTTTGCAGCTATTACCTAACTCAAACTGATCTAAGGACTAAAATCTGGGAATTTTTTGGTATCAAGTCCAAATTCCATGAGTGGGTCAAGTCAGAAGAACAGGGGCCCCTTCAAGTTCACATATGGTCATGGCATAGAAGGTTAACTTTTATTAACTGCTTCAGTACAGGCTGGTGACAGTAGTCCAGTTTATTTGAATGTTAGTCTCTTAACTTGTTCAGATGTTTACCACAGGTCCAAGCTGGAGTACATTTGTGTCAAACCAAAAAAAGGGCTGAAACAAGGATCGATTTTTCTCATAAAAATAGAAAACTAAATTGTCTAAACAGTTTATAAAAATATTATACCCCATTTTAACAGTTCAGACAAGTAAAAAAAAATCTTAAGGCCTTATACAGTGATTCTACTCATATTTTCTTCTTACCATGGAAGAAAATATTCTTATGAGAAACGCCTACAACTAATCTATCTCGTCTGTAAGAGACAGCCAGTGCTGTTGCTTTTACCTCCCAAGAGGTCCACAGGTTCCACAGAACCCTGGTAAGGAAACACTGGATTAAGACCAAGACCTTGTTCGCCAAGTGTGAATCCCTTATAATTTAAAAAAGATTGAACAAAACAAAATGGCTAACCCATCAAAACCTGACAAAATAAGTATAGTGAATGCAGATTACACCAGAGTCCAATTCCCCCAGTACCACAATTACAGCGGCCTTGATAGCACAGACTAAAACAAAGGAGAAAAGAATCTAACTTTGACTCTCTTATTTTGGTGATCAGAGAACATGGATATGTTGATGTACTGTAAATATTTTGCAACTTCTTGCAAGCTTGTGGGGTTTAAGAAAAATACATTTTCAGATATTCTGTTAGAGTATTTATAAGTAGAATGATCCCACATTCTGGTCTATCCCGAAACAAAAGCAAAACAGAAATCAGCGCTCCCTAGTGCAATACTGTACGTCCAAGTATTTTTCTGCCTCAGAAGGTAAAGAATCCAAACATAAAGGACGACATGTCCCAACACGCCAACACCAGTTTTTTGGTCTATTTTGCGGCAAAATCACTTTTGACGCCATATTCTTGTTATAAATGAACTGTCGTACACCAAAACTAGGCGCATTATACGCCGGCCATGACATTTTGTAATGCGCCTAAATATGGTGCACTGTGCACCCCTGTCGCGCAATGTGCCTATTGAGGCGCATTACATATGTTATGTGCCTCCGTCGGGCAATGTGCCTCGATAGGTGCATTACATATACTACCAATGAAATACTATGCACCGCAAGTTGCACAATGCGCCTTTTTTGACGTGATTCGACTTTTTAGGCGCAATGCGCCTTTAAAGACACTTTAAGTTTTCTATTCAAGGTATACCTGACACTAGATTTTTGAAAGAATCGGACTTTCTGGTGCACTTTACACTGATTTTAATGCGCCTAAAACTAGCGTGGAAAACGCATTTTTCTGACATCTCGCCCAAAGTGTGCACTCAGCAATTCTGGTTGGCATCAGTCTGCACAACACTTCTCACACTTCTCCACTCAGCTGTACGCTGATTATCACAGCCGCTGTCGTTCCTCACACCTAAATTCCATTCAGTAGTGGATCGTAGATGAATCTCTAAACAAAAATCTATGCCAAAATCATGGCATAAACGTCAGGTAAAGGCTTTCAACCTAGACTATAGCAAATCAGGATCAGGTGCATGCTCCTTAGAACTAATAAACTTTTTAATGCTTAAAAATAGACAACGCATTTCGTATTAAAACTTCATCAGGTTCCTACATTTTGGTATATAAATTCTCCTGGTGGGCCCCATAATTAGCTTTACTTGTTTGCTCCAAGAATCAACTTCACTAGTGGGCCCCAAACACCCCAGTCTGACACTGGATACACTGCTGTCCCAATGCGTTCAACATGGAGATGGAATGTAGTAATTTGGCAGCTGAAATTCTAACCAGGTAGGCTATGGGTTAAGGCAAAGAGATCTGGAAAGTCTCAGTGACGCTGTACAGCATCGGCCGAGTAGCACTGCTATCAAACAAAATGGTGGGCTGACACCAAAATCTAAGAGCCCTGAACCTGAAGAGCCTGAGTAGTACTGGACAGCAGGGTATATTTTCAGTTGAGACTGGTAAAGAGACTTAGATACTTTGGGAGCCATTGCTGGGCAGCATGAATTGTAGACATGCTAGCCTAAAGTGAGGGTGACCCCGGATCTCCTGTTGACTTCCATCGGTCTGCTTGTATGGCTTCAATGAGGATGTGACATTGCCTGATGTCACTGTTTGGAATTGAAGGTTCCGGACGGTGAACATGAAACAATCTCCAGTGGCTGAAAGACAACTGAAGATTTGGGGAGAGGACCGTATTGAGGTGAGGATAGGTTTTTTATTTTCTTACAGCAGCATTCTTTAACTTAAAAAGGGGGATGTGGGCAACCCCTTTAAACTGAGCAGTTTCCTTATAAAGACAGTACGCTTTTCTGACAAAGATTTGGACTGGAACTGGACTAGCAGCTTGTTACTATACTCTCATCTTTGTGTGGTGTATTGTGCATCGTAGTCAGATAATCACAAAAGATCATCCATACTAAGGGGGTCATCCAAAAGGAAGTCTCTATTCAAGTTTTTATATAGATCTGTATTTATTTCCTAATACTTGAAACAAACATACTGCACAACATTGTACAGCGATTATCACCATTCAGATCAGTGACCAAAATAGTCTAATTTCCCTATTTCAGCCACCTACACTGAAGTATATACCGCATTGGGGCCAGGGTGGACCAAAAAAGAAAAAACTAGTACTTACCTAGCTGTTCCCTCTGCTCTTCCAGGTTGTTTCCCCAGCACGTTGCATGGTAAGTGAATGGAGCATATGCCTTTCCTCTGTGTCGGGAAAAGAACCTTGAAGTCGAGAGGAGCGGATCACAGGGAGTTATAGAGCAGAAGTGACATGGGACAACTAGGTGAGTATTATTTTTTTTCCCCTCCTTTGGAACACTCTGGCCACAATGCATTTTCATTTATTTTTTTTTTAATCCCTTTAATAGAATTCTAATGAACTTTTAGTAAGTTTTTAGAATGTTGGGAAATTTGAACAAAACCTCCTACCTTGACTTTAAACCCAGGACTCCAATGTTGCAGGGCAGCAGTGGTAATAACCATTGAGCCCAACATCAAAAAGTACACATATTCATGGTCATTTCTTAAAAGTGCATCTATTAGTTCAAAAACTCCTATTTTCTTGCCTGCTCATAAGGCATTTAATATATTGCAGTTACTTTATAGATGAATATGCAATTAATGTAAAACATATAAGTGCTGCATAAAATCCATTTTGGCTGTACAATAGGCCTTTGTCTGATACCTTAATTTACAAATTCACACTGCATATATCTCGCACTGATTCAAAGGTCGTGTCTTGAAGAAAGGTTGCCGTGTAATGACCTGATATGTCAAATTACTTTCAAGCTTTAATATCTGAAATGATCGTCACTGGCCAGTTCTGGATGCCAGTTGTGAATAGCAGAATGGGTCTTTTCAGTGACCTGCTTCCTATCCTAAATCTAATAACTGACCCATTTATCTGCTTGCTGTGAAGTCTTTGCTGAATGACTCTCATTAAAGCTCTAGGGTTAAGTTGCGTATGCCCCACTCTGTAGCTGCAGTTGTGAAGATTTTTTTGTTGAACAGTGATTTACGTGGAAAATGACATCTGCCAATGCCTTTGCCATTCAGCATAGCGGCATTATGCTAATGGGGCACTGTACTCTGACGTCAATGCCATGCATACTTCTATAAAGATTTCATTGTGTTTTAGGATGCCTTGTCCATTCAGTCAAGATATAAGTAACTTTGCATTTTCTGGGATTAAAGACTCTATAATGATTCTTTATTCAATTATATTGCTACTTCTTTGTGTCATTTCAACAAGTGCCTGTCCCATTGAACATTAAAAATACAGAACACTTCGAGTAATTTCAATATTCTACAAATGTCACAACTGTTTAAATTCCAGCCAAGGAATCTGTAGCACTCATAAGAATCCTATATACTGTATATGCTTTCAGGAGCTAAAGCAGGATCCTTTCACTAATGTGTATTATACAGGCAAAAGGTTGATTCTGGGCTTACACATTTTTACAGATGTACAGTATTTACAGATAACATTTTATCTGATACATGCTGCCTACAGTCTATACAGAAAGTTGGATTTTTATGACTATTTTTGGCAACTAGATGCTACAATCAGGTTAAGACCACCATTTGGAAACCCTGGGTTAATAAAAGAGGTGGCCTCTCCATTCAGTAACCCCATCAGCTATAGTCACTACAAAAAGCAACAGAGAGCGGATGCTCCACACAACAGACAGCCAATCGCTTTTCATGGAAAATATGTAATGCATTATTTCGCCTATGGTGGCGCTGTAGGGATATCGAACATTTGCTCAGTGCTCCCACACATTATAGCTGATTGCTGGAGGTCTCAGAAGTAGAATACCCTATGATCAGCTTTTAATTGTTGAACCCTTCTAGAACATGGAAATGGGAATCATATCTGTTTTTATGGTAGTTTTTCATTTAGGGGGATATGTATGAAAACTGTCTTGGTCTAAGACTTTTCTTGTTGCCCATAGCAACCAATCAGAGCCCCCATTTCATTTCATATGGAGCTCTGAAATAATAATAGGGGCGCTCTGACTGGTTACTATGGCAAACAAGAAAAGTCTTAGACCAAGACAGTTTTCAGACATGTCCCCCTTAGTCTTTTAAGCCAGGAGTGGATTCAAAGGTATTGGAAATATAAAGGAAGTAGTTCTATGTCTCCTTCCTGCTTGATCCATGTCTGGCTTTAGCTAAAAAAAACCTGCATTTTTAGGTGATGACTAAGGCATATTTAGGTTATTTATCTGTTTATACTTTTTGCTATGTTCTGTCAAACATAAATGTCATTCTGTTCTCTAATAGCACTGTAACAGAACTGGTTATGTATTTGTTGGAAAAGCTTAAATAAAAATTCATGATTTAAAAAAAAAAACGGAATTTGTGTCTCCAGCCTGTCACAAGCAGAAGTGTGGCTTGCTCCTACAACTGCTGGTGCTATTGCTTACCTCCATTCCACTCTTTGATGCTTCCTGCCTACCCTTTGCAGCTGCTCTATTGGCCTGTCTGGTCCATGGCTTCTTCCCAGTACATATATGTTCTTACTCACTCTCATTTAAAGGGCCAGTGTGCCGCCAATCTGCTCATATCCGTCGTAAGTCTCCAGTGACTATTTAAAGAGACACTCCTCCTACTTCAGGTGCCGGATCCCTGCTAGTGATTTCTGGTGTTCCCAATCTATTTCTGCATTCTTATTCCTGGTATTGACCCATGCCTGTCCTTTCACCTCCCTACCTGCCTGCGGGTTGCCATGACCTGCGTCTTTTCTGACTGTCTGTCCTGGACATTAGCTGTCACCACATTTGGCCACATCACGTTAGAGACCTGTGAGTCCCTGGGAGTGAAGACCACATCCCTGTAGGGGTTACAAAATGCAAACCAGGGGGTTTCTTAGACTTCCTTCCCCAACATAGTTCTATGCACAAGCTGGAGGATTCATCTCCTGTCTCTAGTGAGCGGTTACACAGCCTAAAACAGTCTTCTTTTAATATGTGATAGCTGATGACACCAAAATTGACTGCAAATGTGATGTAACATTGAACAGGAACAACAGTGGTTGAAAACGATTTTGCAAATTGTGCCATATTTATTAAATTATTAAGAAAAAAAAGCCTGTCCTGATCATGTGCTGGACAAACAACTGGATTGTGACTCTGAATCCACGTCCCATTGATTTCAATATGAAACCCGAGGGCTAAGTCACAGTCAACACCACTGCTACAAAGTGAAAATCTTGATATACTGTGGGGAAAAAAAAGTATTTAGTCAGCCACTATTGTTTAAGTTCTCCCACTTAAAAAGATGAGAGAGGCCTGTAATTGACATCATAGGTAGACCTCAACTATGAGAGACAAAATGGGAAAACAAATCCCGAAAATCACATTGTCTGATTTGCAAAGAATTTATTTGCAAATTATGGTGGAAAATAAGTATTTGGTCAATAACATAAGTTCATCTCAATACTTTGTTATATATCATTTGTTGGCAATGACAGAGGTCAAACATTTTCTGTAAGTCTTCACAAGATTGGCAAACACTGTTGCTGGTATGTTGGCCCATTCCTCCGTGTAGATCTCCGTTAGAGCAGTGAAGCTTAGGGGCTGGCGCTGGGCAACACGGACGTTCATCTCCCTCCAAAGGATTTCTATGGGGTTGAGATCTGGAGACTATCTTGGCCACTCCAGGACCTTTAAATGCTTCTTACGACGCCACTCCTTCGTTGCCCTGGCGGTGTGCTTGGCATCATTGTCATGCTGAAAGACCCAGCCACGTTTCATCTTCAATGCCTTTGCTGATGGAAGGAGGTTTGTATTCAAAATCTCAATACATGGCCCCATTCATTCTTTCATGTAAATGGATCAGTCGTCCTCGTCCCTTTGCAGAGAAATAGCCCCAGAGCATGATGTTGCCACCCCCATGCTTCACAATGGGTATGGTGTTCTTTGGAGGTAACTCAGTATTCTCTCTCCTCCAAACACGACGAGTTGTGTTTCTACCAAACAGTTCTACTTTGGTTTCATCTGACCATATGACATTCTCCCAATACTCTTCTGGATCATCCAAATGCTCTCTAGCAAACTTCAGACGGGCCTGGACATGTACTGGCTTAAGCAGGGGGACACGTCTGGCACTGCAGGATCTGAGTCCCTGGCGGCGTAGTGTGTTGCTGATGGTAGCCTTTGTTATGTTGGTCCCAGCTCTTTACAGGTCATTCACTTGGTCTCCCATGTAGTTCTGGGATTTTTGCTCACCATTCTTGTGATAATTTTGACCCCATGGGGTTTAGGTCTTGCGTGGAGCCCAGATCGAGGGAGATTATCAGTGGTCTTGTATGTCTTCCATTTTCTATTTATTGCTCCCACAGTTGAATTATTCACACCAGGCTGCTTGCCTATTGCAGATTCAGTCTTCCCAGCCTAGTACAGAGCTACAATTTTGTTTCTGGTGTCCTTTAAACAGCTCTTTGGTCTTCACCATAGTGGAGTTTGGAGTGTGTCTGTTTAGGTTTGTGGACAGGTATCTTTTATAACTGATAACAAGGTTTCAAACAAAGGGGCCTTTACTACAGGTAATGAGTGGGGGGACAGAGGGAGCCTTTTAAAAGAAGAAGTACAGGCCTGTGAGAGCCCAAAATTTGCTTGTTTGTAGGTGACCAAATACTTATTTTCCACCATAATTTGCAGAAAAATTCATTCCAAATAAGACAATGTGTTTTTCTGGATTTGTTTTCTCATTTTGTCTCTCATAGTTGAGGTCTACCTATGAGGTCTACCTATGATTGAAGGCCTCTTCAATCTTTTTAAATGGGAGAATTTGCACAATTGGTGGCTGGTTAATTACTTTTTTTCCGCACTGTATACTGTAACGGAGGAGTGGATCCGCTGGGCCAACGCAAGCGATGATAGCTAAGCCACGCCAGGGAAAGGAGTCTAAGTAGCCCCCGGTTTTCAACACAGCCCGCCCCAAAGCGGGATGGTCGTGCTGCGGCGGGAGGCTACCACGTCGTTAACCCAGACGTGACTTGCTTGCGATGGCGGCCGGGTTTCAGCGTGGTGCAAAAACGTAATCCCGGGGCGAGTCGGGGACAGGGAAAAAAG